>CAJQZJ010032273.1:7077382-7117978 GCA_907164525.1 Lophiomys imhausi | reverse complement strand
AAAGAAAGAAAGAAAGAAAGAAAGAAAGAAAGAAAGAAAGAAAGAAAGAAGGGAGGGAGGGAGGGAGGGAGGGAGGGAGGGAGGGAGGGAGGGAGGAAGGAAGGAAGGAAGGAAGGAAGGAAGGCAGATTTCAGTTCAGCTAATTTTGCTTCCACTGTGACTTGTAACACAAGTGTTCAGTGTCTTCAGAAAAAGAGTCTTATCCATGTGTTCTGATGAATAAGACAAGGTTATTGATGATATTGTTGTTGCTCTTTGAAACTTCATCTTCCTCTTCATTCTGAGCATCTCTAGTCACTAATCTACTTACTTCAAGTGTGGAATATAACCACCTTCAGATCTTTAGATGGCTTATAATCGTCACTTTCTGTTCAATTTTAATTATTTAGAAAAATTGAAATTCTCCATGCCATTGTACTTTATTTTTCCATGTTTCCTTCTAGAAGCATTAGAGTTTCAGCCCTTATATTTAGATTGCTTCATTAGAAGTTAATTTTTTCATATGGTGTGATTTAAGCTCTGAAGTTTATCTTTTTTCATGTACAGATTCTGAATCATTGTTTAAAGGATTATACAATAAAATCTCATTATTTTAGTTATAATGCACATAGTCATAAATGTACAATTACAGTCTCAAACTCTAAAAAATCTCTTGATTTGATCCAAGTGTCTAACAACAGTATAGTTACAGAAAGCATTGATTATTGTAGCTTAATTTTAAAAAGATATTGTGATGGAAAAATGTAAATCTTCTAGTTTCACTGTTTGCCAACATTGTCTTGGCTATCTCCATAATTCCTTAAATTTCTATATAAACTGTAGAATCAGCATACATCTTCTAAAAATCTATAAGAGCAATAGGAATTATATTATATTTGAATTTACATTTAATTTTTGTAAGTTTGAGCTTTTCAGTTCAGCAACATCTTATAGATATGGTACAGAAGTTTGACATATGTTTTGTTTTTGTATGTGTAGTCCTAAATACTTGGTTCTTTCTGATCTTAATTTGAGTGTAATTGTCTTCAGTTATTTTTCAGGTTGTTCATTGGTAGGAAGAAAGACATTTTTCTTGTATTTCTGCTTATGACCTTTTAAGGTTTCAAAATCATTTCTTATTTTTTTTGTTTTACTACCTGCAGGAGCATATAATATATGAATAAATAGCTTCTAGTTTCTGTTTTCCCTTCCAACCTGAGGGCTTCAGCTTTATGTATTCATGGATTATGTACTTACAAATATATTTTTTCCTCAATTTTTCTTAAAGTAAGGCCCAGCTGGATCACTTTTCTTTTGAGGGAGAGGTTTTACTCTTTAATTATTTTTCTTTTAGAATCCAAAGTAGCAGGCACCTCTCCTCCAAGGTCTCTTTCTTCTGTATCTCTTCACCCTCTTCCACATCTAAGCCCTTCCACCTCTCCTCCAGGCTCCCTTTCTTCTGTATCTTCTCACCCTCTTCCACATCTAAGCCCTTCCACCTCAGTAGCTCCCATTTCATCTCATATCACATATGTTCTATTACCCTCCCTACAGCTCTCCCTGAAATCCTCTGTTGCCTCCCCTCCTTGGCCCCCTTTTTACTTCCTGACATCTGAACTCATTTATATACATCTACACTTACATATATATTCATGGACTGCCTATTCTTGATGGTTAGAAATTCCAGTACAATGTCAAAATGGTGATAGCAGGCTCCTTGCCTTATGTTTGATCTCTGGAAGAATGCATGCATATTTTATACTGCATAGATGACTTATCCTTCATTTAATTTTTTTCAGCATTGAATGTCAAACCAGGGCTTTGAGCATATTTATGTAAGTACTTACTGATATATACCTCCAGTGAAATTGTTTCCTTTCCTATTCAAAGTTTTTATTTTCAACTCTTTGTAGTATCAGGCTAGTAAACAAAATTAATATTTACTTGTATGCTTTCTTTTCCCAGTCCAGTTTGAGCATTGTAGCTCAAACTTCATGAGACACACGAAGAGGCTAGTGGGCAAATAGACACAGTAGGAAACCAGTGATAACAGATTTTTTCGGGGGATCCTTTTTACAATGACAAGGGCTTGTGTGGACTAAATCTTCTAAGGTAGGAAAAATAAACAAGACTAGCAAAGGGATAGTGCTGATATATCTTAAATGGTCACAACTTCTCTAAGCATTTGGGTAGTGATTTTAGCTTACCAGATATTGAATACTCAAACAGCAGCTGCTGATGTATTACTACTGCTATCATCATCATTCTTATTGCTGTCATGTGTGCAAATGATATTTTCTTTTCTCCAGAGGAATTAAACCCTCTTAATTTTATTTATTTATTTATTTTTCTTTTTTTTTTTTTTCAAAGAACTACAGGCAACTAATGACTGCTAAGAGAGGGAGAATTAGCCATCCCCAAGAATGAGCCCCCTAATTTGTTATCCTATTCCAAGAGCTCAACTCTGAGATCATGTACATGCAAGCAAAACTGAATGGACTCAGCAAGTTGTATTTATATATTTATGTATTTATGCATATTTGTAACAATAAGTTAGAGAAAAAGAGTCCTTGAATTTAAGAGGAAGTTGTGGGGATACATAGAAAGGGTGAGAGGGAAGAAGAGGAAGGGACAGAATGTGTTAACTTTGATTTATAAAGATACAACGTTTAAAAAGAAGATTCTCCCATTTTTATAATAATTAACCCACTAGAATAAATCTATTGTGAGTAATTGGTGACAATAATAAACAAATCTGCTGTCAGTTATGACTGAGTGTCTCTTGTGAGCTGTTCCCAGCCACAGAGATGCTTAGTGACCAAGGGAATGCAGGATGTGCAGAATCTGTGAAGTCTCAGCTTCTTGGGTTGGTGAGTGCTCCCCCTTCACCCTCAGCTGTACTATGACAAAACTGTCAGTAGTTAGTGGAGCTCTGACTCCGAAGTGCAAAGACCTTATGCTGCACCGAGAGACAGGGAAATCACTCCTGTCATCTGCAAGGAGGGCTATATGAGGAGCCAAGTAAGTAGGCTGGTAAAAGCTTCCACCCTGCTCCCTGCTCAGTTCTTGGTAATTTTAGGACACAGCATTGAGAGTTGTACACAAGATGTGACAAACAGATTACCTCTAGTGGAGGGCACTTCATGGGTTTGAGCTCTCTTTGATTCTCTGCCAGAAAACCGCAATTTATTGAAGGTGCGTTTGTGAAGTAGAGTTCTGCCAAGGAGAGATTGGCACAAGAGGAATGGAGACAGCTAATTCTCAGGGGTCGTCTTTGGCAAAATCTGTTATTGAGGCCTCATGCTTCTTGTGCTCCTAGCTGCTGACAAACAAGAGTGCCATCTGCAAACTGTGATTCATAAACACTCTGTCAGTCCGCCATCTACCCTGACATCATAAAATAACAAGAAGCTGCATTGTAATAAAGAAGGGAGTACTGCAGCCTACCAATTAAATGCATCTAATTTATTTCTCTTACAGCTGAGGCTTTATTTATTAGTAAACAGCTGCATTTGTTACACTTTTTTACTCAAATCATGCCAACTGGCACTCCGGGTGATCCATTAATCCTAAACAATCATCTGAGTACTTCATTGATCCTGGATATATATGTCTGCATGTATAAGATGATTATTGAGAACTAAGGCTAACCTTGCCAGTCAGCTGGAGGGTATAGTTCTAGGTGTTAGAGTGGGAGAGTTAATGTGTTATGAGGTATGTGTGGGTGGATGAAATTTGACTGATCTTTTGAAAGGATGTTGCATGTGGCTTTATTTCTTGCTTTCCCCTAAGTGCACTCAGAGAAATGTGTACAATTTTCTACAATTGAACTTGCTGCACAGTTGGCAAAATCTAACTAGAGTGAGGTTACCAGAAACAGGCTTGCTTGTTTGCAGGAGGGTTAGAAAGAAGTGGGAGAGGAAGGGAAGTTGGGATTCTTCTCTATTTGACCTTCACAGACTCTCCTATCTGAATATGCTTCTAAGACTGACAGTCTATATTTTGGCAAAGCTGACACCAGCATGGGTGCACAAGTGAACATACATGCATACACGTACTTTATTTTACTAGAAAATGATTGTGATATACATGGATAACATCCAATCTAACTGTTGATTAGTATGTTTTGCTTGATACTTGTAGATTATCAAGGATCATGGTTAAGGAGAAGATTTGTATCAAGAAGAAACAGCACGCTTTCCAGGGCCACCTTTTAAGGGACTGAGTTGGTTGTCAACTAAGACTCACTTATATCCCCTTGCTATAGAAAAGATGTTTCAGTCCTAATGCGTATTCAAATTTATGGTTCATAATGGGTCATTGGAGGAAGTCTTCTCCCCTTCTGAAAGGGTTAGCCATCTCTTCTAAATGTTGTGGTTTGTTCTCTTTTCTGGGAAGAGATTTTTAAGTACAGTCTATGCAGAGAGACACAAATGACTGATTTTGGCCTACTTAAGTTCAATTAAATTAGAAGCCTCTCCAATATGACATTGCATTTATTGATGCTCAAGTCATGTGGTTGGTGGTATTGTATTATTTGAAAGCCAACATTCTATTATAGTACTTTGAATTAACAAAAATTGATCAAAATAATCATATTTTTATTTGGTCTCAATTTTTGTTTTATTTTCATAATCACTGACATAGGTAGGCATGTATAACTCAGATTCTCTAATTCATAATGAAACTGAAGAGGGGTTATTTAAAGAGAAGACAATTGAAACCAAAATACATTTTACACATTTGAAACATTTATTTTTTAATGTTTATTTATTATTTCAAGTTACATCTCCATCACAGTACCCTCTTTAACCAGAGTAAGGAAATGTGTTTGTATGTATATGTGTGTATAGTACATTATGTACATATTAACTTGCTAGGTAATGGTCCCCTGAAGTCAGTCTTAGGGAGATTATCATGCTACACAAATTAGCAAATATTAGAAACCAAAGGTCAAAGCTCTTTCATTCCCAACTAATAGTACCATTTGTCAGCCCATCCTTCTTACAAAAGAACAGAGCTTAGGTCCGGAAGAAAGAGCCCTTAGTAAAACTACTGAGCAGCCAATTGACAAAATCGGTGTGGGTGTCTCACGAGGGTGAGATCTCGGTGTCCTCACCCAAAGCTTTATTAGTCTCGGTTTGCACACACTTAGTTCCTTATTTGACAGACAGCACACGAGAAGCAGCAAATTAAAAGAGGTAAGAAAGGTAACAGATGAACATCTGATTAACAAGAACATTCGAAGACGTAACACAGTCTGAGGTTATTTGCTAAAGGGAAAAAGAGCCAAGTGTAGCCTGCAGTTCTTTCCTCGTTACTTCAAATCTCCTGTTTTCAGAATGAACTCCATGAGTCATCAAGGAGTATAATAAATATGCTTTAATACCACTGCTTCCTATGATAAAGCAGTGTAATATGTTCTGTTATAATATAGAAGTCTGAGTGGTAACACTGAGCTGGAGCTTGGGGGCTATCATCTCCAGCAGCGCTCAAATGCCTTTGTTACAGAGTACTATTTCAGGTGGTCTGTTTGTTAAAAGAAGTCAGGGAGTGAGCTCAACTCTGTTGAGGATCATGGCTGTTTTGTAATCTTGCCCACTCATGATACATACTAAGAACCACTGAGAGGATGATTCCACAATCCAGAATTTTCTAGAATCAGAGAATAGAGATACATATTTAATTCAACCTAAAGGTTTAGGGAAATAAGCTTATCCCAGTGTGCATATAAAGAAGTAATAAAATCAATGAAATTCCCAGAATTAAGCCAAGCATTAGGATTATTTGACCTAAGAGGTAATGACATTGAATTTTGAATAATAATTTAAGCTAACAATTGATCATATTGATTTCTACTATTTATTTCACTTGCTGTATGCCAGTTATTAAGTCTTTCACTTTCAATCCCCATTACAGATTAGCAAGCCAAGGCATGGAAAGATTGAACATATTCCCTAAGGTCACTTAAGTATTAAGTGATTGACTTAGACTCAGCTTTGAGTGAGTTTAACACTATGACCAGGGCTCCAAAGCAAAATGCTAACTTCTCTGATATTCCCTATGAATAATGCACAACACTACAAGTGAAAATGTCTGGTGGGATCAGAGACAGCCTTCAAATTTTGGGAATACAACTATACAATATAGCTGGAAAGAGAGTACTGAGCTAGTATATTGGGATCAAATGAGGAAGCTGGGTCAGGGACTCAGTGTTATAAACTAGAGGAAGAAAGACACATCAAATCAACTATGCTTTTTAAAAACCCAGATTTAGATGAGTGGCTTGTGTCAGAATCTTCAAATCCTAAGTGGGTCTCCAAGTCCAGTTGTTTACTAACTGCATCATAATATAGAAGACACTAACACCAATCTGACAAGATTCAGGCGCGATGGCACCCATAAGACTTTTCTTCTAAGAAAATTAAGTTTTGAACTATAAAAAATGAAATAACTGAGATAATCTATATTCCATTTGTAGAATAGATTCAAATGCATGTCACTAAGTAATTTTACATCCCCCAAAAAGAAAGCAATGATTATATTCTTTACTTGAATTAAATTTCGCATCTCTGTGCAGAAACCTACTTTAGGATGACAGCAATGGAATTGAGGATGTGAGGTACATTCTGGAGACCTTGACTGAAAGTAGAGATAGGACTACAGGTAGCTGCTGTTAGTCATTTTCTATCAAAAAGGCACGTACTGAGTCGAAGACCCCACTGAGTCCTGTTTGCCCCCCATACTCTCCACACTTCATTAACACTTTTGCTGTTTGTTTTGTTTTTTTCCAGTGTAGTTGTTTTCTGAAATGAGGTCTTGCCATGTTTTTCAGCTTGCTTTGAATTCCTGGGCTAAAGCAATCTGCCTGACTCAGCCTTCGCAGTATGTGGAACTGCTGGTAGGTGCCTCACCCAGATCAAAGTTTTGCTTCTTCCCAAGAGCCCCACATTCTTCTCTTTCGTGGTGCCTGGTGACAACACTGCTGCAGGAACAAATAGACAAATGCTCCATGTGCTTCATTCTCCCCTTCTGCCCCAACCCTCTTTACTGCTGAGAAACCATATTGTCTTTGTCTATTGACCTCAGCTCAGAAGGGACAGATGTTAATGTATTTGATAAAATCCAACAGATTATCTTCCCCTTCTCATCTCACCATCCAATAATAATCATTAAGTCCCTGAAAACCCACAGTGCCAACAATATTGGTCCAATAAGTAAACTCACACTTTCCAAACAGATGGGAGTGATGTTTCATTGCCAATGGGTAAAATTGCTTTCAAAAGTATCAACAATATACATGGGGAGGGAAAGACGCACTGTTGCTGATGAAAGTCAGGCCACATGTAATATTCGCTGCCTAACAATCCACTATTGCATTTGCTTCATTATAGTACTTTGTCTTTCGGCTCATTTGAGTCTATTAACTTAATTGTTCTTTATTAACAAATGGGTCATTCTCTTTGGCAACAGAGCAAAGCTCAAATGCCAGTTAAATACTTTGATAAATGCAATATGTCCCTTCCATTCTGTCCCTTCTCTCTACATGCGGGGAATGGTGCATACATGCACACACATGCATACACATGTAAAAGTGGGAGGGGGAGAGACAGAGAGAGACAGAGACAGATGCAGAGAGACAGAGAGAAGGTGAGGGAGGGAGGGAGGAGAGAGGGGGAGAGACTTATCCTTCTCAGAGCTCTGATGACATTGATGGGTAACTGCAGCTTCACCTGTAGAGAGAGTAGGGGACAGAGGATTCTTAATTGAATGTACTTATAGGAATGAATCAGATTACTTTTCAACCTCAGCAAAAGCAGAAGAAAGTGTTTGTCTTTATAAATGAGTCCTACTGAAACTGGGTATCAGATTTCTCTTACAAATGTGTATCATGCTTCTGGTAAAATGTTCTTAGTCTATAAAGCACACTAATGGTTTAGCTAAAGAGAGCAGTAATAGTGATCTTTTGACAACGTTTTTTTTTTGGGGGGGAAGTTCTCCTTAAAATCGTAAGTATTTTTCTCATTTGCTAATTTTTCATAATTTTAAAAGAGAGTTCCTATTGTTCTCTTACATCTCAGTCTTTCTTTTTCTTCAACCCCACCCCCAGCACGCATACCATTTCTTCTTGGGTGACATTATCCTACTCACCAAACCTGTACATCTAACTGAGGGTGACAGGGTGACCTTGATGACAGATGTTCTTATGGCAACAGATGGCACTGGCAAACCCGAGAAGCCGCTGTACGCCGTCTCCCTGCCACCTGTGCCTGCTCAGATTGAGCCCATCAGTCAGTTACCCAGGCTGCCCCATCCCGTGTGCAGCCAGTCAGATGGATTGGCCCAGAGGGTTTGCTGCTTGTGAGGCAGTAGCCAACGGGTCTGGAAGAAGCAGGCAGGTGAGAGGTCCCTTTCTACCATTCTTCTGTATTCATTGTCACAAGCTTCACTGTCACCCAGACAGTTAAAAGATTATAGGTATTAAACTGTTTTTTTTTTCAGAGATAGACATTGATTAAGTTAACTTATTATGAACATATAGCTTTCTGTATGTTCATAATAGATACAAAATCATAAAGATCACACCCAGGAGCTTGATTTTATTGTTCATTTTACTTTTCCAGTCTTAGTAGCTATTTTAGGAATAGATACATCATGTACCTTGGCTCTGTTCTATATCCCATACTATATTTTGGTTCCAGTCTCTTGGTTTGCTTCTCTATGTTTAAATCAAATGAAACAAAGAGAATAAGAAAAAAAATGAAAGATATAAATAATAACCTTTAATTTGTTACTGCATAGAAATATAATTTCCTAGAGAATTTACACTCATGTTCTTTAAGTTTCTTAGTAAATGTACCACAGGTAAAATTTATTCTCATTTTGTGTTTGAGGACACTGATGCTCAGAGAGATTCAGCATTATGGTCAGGAAATTGGGGTCAAGATTTGAACACAAGACAGGTGGACTTTCCGTTACCACACAGCGCTTCTGTAGAGTAACCAGGAAAACCTTGTGATCTACTTAGCTAGAAATGAATGATCCTCAGAGATGGCTGGGGGGCCCAACTCACATTCTTAATGCTGGCTGGCTTGTCTTCTGCATTCCCTGCTACTACAGTAATTGCATCATTTATTAATAAAGTCATATGTGATCTCCAGCAAGAAGGTCAAACATAAGTGCAACCTTTTATTATTTTTCATTAGCACAACAGGGCGGTTATAGTCAGAACAATTTGGCCTCTCTCTACCCAAAGAAAGCTGGAGTAATATATTAAATCATCAGTAGACCTTAATCCAGATGGCGGTGTCATTTCTAAGAAATAGCATATGCTAGCTATTATAATACTTAAATGTAATGGTTTTATATCTCTCCAGTGGGGGTGGGTGTACAACAGGTTTTAGACTACGAATTTTTTAATAGTACTTTAACCCTCGAAAATAGAGCACTTCCTCAAAGAAATCCAGCTGACAGAGCTTGGCTTAATAAAAGAGAAGCACGCTTTTCTGACTCGCTTCATGTAACAATAGGCCAGCATCTGGATTTACTGCTCCTGTGGTTGGCTGTTTTACATAATGTGGCTGAATTGGGAACTATTACATGCTTTTTTTGATTTTAGAAAAATTGCTTTAAGTTATTTACATTGATTTTATAACAAAAGGGCCAATATAGCTAATTTTTTCTTTAGTGTGATTAGCCATGAGTCATTTCCTAAGAAATGAGTTTAATTTACCAGAGAAAGAAAGTTGTAATAAATCATGAATGTGGGCTGTTTCTAAGTGGGGTTAAAAGTATCTTATTTACATCCACCCCCTGAACACATCACAAACACTAAATTACTCTTAAGAGAAGAAAATTTTCTAATTTTGAAATCTTTCTGAAAACAAGATTGGAAGAAGGAAGAAATGTATGTAAAGAAGAGAGGGTGAAGTTGGAAGTCTTTGGGACTTGAGTTATCAGTCAGGAAGCCTTCATGCTAATCTAAAGCCTATTAATTGTACATGTGTGTGATTTTGTAAATTCACTTAGTATGGCTGAAGCTTCCTTTGTCAAGTGAAAGGACTGAAACTCATATTTCTTAGTCAAATATTTTGGCAGCCATCGAAGTTCTTCAGAGAGATTTCAAGGTCTAATTTTCTGGCAGGTGGAACTATTACAATTTCCTACCACTGTGAAACAAAGGGTGGTCACGTGATTTCCTCAGTCAATGAACTGTGAGAAATGGTCAGAAGCTTTAAGATCCAGTTTATAATCTATTCTATCACCTCCTTACTGTTGTTCACATCATAGTAGGAGCCAACCTGATATAGCCTTAGTCAATATGAATCCCTGCACAGCCCAAATGGCTAACAGGTGTTTTTATTTTGTTACACCAGTATAACCAAGCTTATATTATAAAAGAGGTGAATCAAGATCACATTCATCTAGAGAAAACTTCCAAGCTATTGAATTTAGTGCTCATCCAGAACTGGATCAAAATCATGGCATGGCTGCATAGCCGTATGCCATCATAGCTTCTCTATGGATTCTGATGTATATCTTGCTTATAATTCACTGGACATTCCCTCTTAGTGCATGAGATGGCAATAAAATAACTTTGGTATAGACTTTTACCTGCATACTACCTGAAAGGATAAGGATAATAAAATCTCATGTGGCATATTTGATACATCAGTTTATGTAAGCACTTCCATTTTTGGTAAAGTATTAATAAGCTATCAAAGGCAGACATGGATCTGTGAAAGCGTTGCAGAATGCATCTGCTAATCTAGATCACAGTAGGTCTTCTTTCATTTACCAGTCATTCTTTGAAAGCTATTTTTCTCATCACACATGATAGTTTCAGGGATAGTTACATCTTCTTCCTACAGTCTGTCTTTCTTTCCTCCCACAAGAGAAGCTCCTTGATGATAACTAAAAACTTTAGAATC
This sequence comes from Lophiomys imhausi, assembly GCA_907164525.1. Taxonomy (NCBI): domain Eukaryota; kingdom Metazoa; phylum Chordata; class Mammalia; order Rodentia; family Muridae; genus Lophiomys; species Lophiomys imhausi. The sequence goes on along the minus strand of CAJQZJ010032273.1, from coordinate 7,107,068 downwards.
TTTTGAGATTTGCTGGAAAATATACAATTGCTATCTTTGTCTTTCTCTAATACTTATCTGATACCTTAGTATTTCCTCTACTATCAAGATATATGAGAAATTAATATTCTGGAAACAAAGCACTTGAACAAAGATAGATTTGTTAAATATTAAATACCCCACTAAGCATTTCTGAATTTAACCCTGGCTTTTGACATCTGTTCAGTTTAACCTACTACAATAAAAGATGCACACTGAATTTCTGTCTTTGGCAAGGTTTGTGCTGATCTTATTTCTATGTGAAATTTTATGCTTATTTCCACATACACTAATGATAAGTTATATAGTAGCCAACCCAATTACTGGCTGCAATGTCTTTAAAGTCCAGCAGGTCACTCCGCTTCAACTCTTGGTTCCTTTACAGCCTCATGATATACTACTTTATAGGACCTTTGCCATACTTAACTCTTACTTCATACTGCTTTAAAATGGAATAATAATATGAATAACCTTATATAATTTTTGTCAGTATTAAATAATGTAATTAGTAAACTAAACAAAGAAAATGAATGAGAAGGAAACTGGTCTGAGATATAGTTTGTGATAGTGTACTGGCCTAGCATGTATAAGGCCTGACTTAAAGTCCCATAGCTGTAACGAGAAGAGAAGAAAGAAAAAGGGAAGGATTTGAATTAATTTGGATTGAAGTAATTTATGACTCACATACTTTACTCAACAACTTCCCAGAGAGACTTTAATTAGAAGGGGGAAGGAAAAAAAAGGAGAAAGATCTGAAAATTAATTTATTGTTCAAACAACTTCTTAGAACTTTTAATAGGTAACACTCACTGGGAATTTCTAAAACATTTGACCATGGCTTAAAGTGGGGGTACCAAAGACTCAGGGGAAACTTCTGGGAGAAAATGATACTTGAACTTCAACTTTAATCAAAAGAAAAAAAAATGAAAGCCAGAGAGAGCAAGCAGAGATGGGAGTGGGGAAGGACCTGAGAACTGAGCAAATACTCAGTTTAATGGATACTAGTAAAGAAACAGGAAATGTAGTGATAGTTATCTGGAGCCTAAATGTTAAGCTAGTTAGGGGAAGAGCCAGAAGAGTGGGGAATTTAGCCAGCAGTACATAGTATTTATTGATTTATATTTTCTTTGCCTTTCATGAAATGTAATTAATTTCATTGCAGAATTTCCAGATGACAAACTCTGTTTTTTACTTGTGAATTTACCATGATATAAATGGAAATTTCCAACCGGTTTTCAATGGTGGGGAATGTATCAGTCAGGACCCTGGGAGAAAAGAGGAGCTACCTGCCAAAATACAGTTGAGAAAGAAGTAATGAAATGACTTAGATAGGGTTAAAGAAAAGACCATAATAAAGTATCTGGGGTTAACAAGTAAGGGCAGACAGAACAATCTGAATGAAAAGAGGAAAGACTTATGAGAACCTGGAGAGAAATCCAGACACAGCTGGAGATGAAAGAAGTCAGTTCATCAGAAACTTCAGCTTGCCAAGTAGGAGAAATATACAGCCTAACTTAGTGTCTAGTTAAGATGGAGAAGAGTAAAGAGCAGATCTTCTGGGCCAACACAGGAAGTGCACTACATTGAATAGCAAAGTAACGTGAGTACTATTAGATAAATCACCTTAGTAACTATGGAGAAAACGGATCAGGGGAAATATGAGGCTTATATCCATCCAGATAATGAGCAAAATCTAAACTGCTTTATTAAGTTAAAATGAAAAAGACAGATATATGGGTACATTGAATGTCAAAATTTTCATGGCTTGGTGAATGGACTTGGAGACTGGTTATTGTTGGTACATAAGATAGGTGACATGGCTTATTCTCATAATTGTACTGTGAGTGACATATTGTCATGTGATGAAACAACTATCACAGTGAGGGACTGAAGAATGTAATTTTTATTTTTTAAAATATTTATTTATTACTTCAGGTTACATCTCCATCACAGTGTCCTCTTTCTACCCCACCCAGTCCTGCCCTCCCACCCTCTATCCCTTCCATCCCACTCCTCTGGAGTGGAGTGTCCCTACATAACAGTCCCCCACCCCAGTTCAGCAGTCATATGAGGGCCAAGAGCCTCCTCATACACTGGGGGCCTACAACGCATCACCATTAGGACAAAGTGTCTCATTGACAGGAAAAAAAAGTCTATGTTCATGTTCCCTTTGGTGCATTGGTTGGAGTATAGTTATCCTGTACTATATGGCTAAAATCTGATTATAAGTGAATAGAGGCCATGTACATCCTTCTGAGATTGGGTTAGCTCACTCAGGATGAGCTTCTCTGGTTCCATCCATTTGGCTGCAAATTGCATGATTTTGTTGTTTCTGATAGCTGAGTAGTATTCCATTGTGTAGATGTACCACAGGTTTTTTTTTTTTTTTATCCATCCCTCAGCTGAGGGACATCTGGGTTGTTTCCAGTTTCTAGCTATTACAAATAAGGCTGCTATGAACATAGATGAGGAAACTTCCTTGTGATTTGGTGGGGAATCATGTGGATGTATACCCAGAAGTGGTATGGCTGGGTCCTGAGGTAGAGCTATTCCAAATTTTTTAAGATCTTGCCAGACTGACCTCCATAGTGGTTGTACAAGCTTGCACTCCCACCAGCAATGGAGGAGTGTTCCCCTTCCTCCACACCCTAGCCAGCATGTGCTGTCATTTGAGCTTTTGATCTTAGCCATTCTGACAGGTGTGAGATGGAATCTCAGAGTCCTCTTGAATTGCACATCTTTGATGATTAAGGATGCTGAGCATTTCTTCAAGTGTCTCTCAGCCATTAGGGATTCCTCCTTTGTGAATTCTCTCTTTAGCTCTGTTCCCCATTTTTGATTGGATTATTTGGTTTCTTGGCATTTAATTTCTTGGACTCTTTCTAAATTTTGGATATTAGCCCTCTGTCAGATGTGGGGTTGGTGAAGATTTTTTCCCAGTCTGTAGGCTTTTGTTCGTATGACAGTGTCTTTTGCCTTACAGAAGCTTTTCAGAAGTCCCATTTATTGATTGTTGGTCTTAGATCCTGAGCTGTTGGTGTTCTGTTAAAGAAGTTGTCACCTGTGCCTATGAGTTTGGGGGTTTTCCCCACTTTCTCTTCTAATAGATTTAGTGTGTCCGTCCTTATGTTAAGGTCTAATGTTTGATTATTACTTCAAGTTACATTCCTTCCACCCCTCCCATCCAACCTCACACCCTCTCTGGATCAGCCGTTAAAAGCTAAGTTCACATCCAAAAAAATAAGAATGTCATTTTATAGTGAGCATGGACACATAGAGGCTCAGGGAATGTCCTCCAGGTGGTGACTTGTCACAGGTTTTTGGATATTGGATTGACACTACATGAGGGAAACCATGGTGAGAGAGACAGATTTGTCATCCATTAGACCACATGGTGGCCAGCACTAGGGGTGTATGTGATGTTCAAGAGGGAAGCAAGCAAGCCAAGAGCATGTACCTGGGGATCTGGCCCATTTTCTTTTGACTCTTGGCTTTTTGCTGACTGACCAAATTTCTAGCAGGAAATTCTCCTTGAATTATTTGTATTTTCTATTTCAGAGACAGAAAGACAGTTAATTTTCTGAGCCTATGGGCCAGTCAAGATTCACTAGAAGAAACAGAATAAATCATTAATTTTGATTTATTGCCCTCTTAAAAACTGAATTGATGATTTTATACAGGATTGGGTTGTTCAAATAATACAAATACTAGAGAAAACAAACCCTCTTTATTTGTTTGGTCTTATGACATTAATCCACATAACTCTTCAAAGAGCTCTACTCTGATCATGCAAAGAGGCCTACTTATATGATGCCATTGGATATGACTTCCCCCTTACTTCATTCTCCTCCCCAGTGCTTAAACAAGCTTTTCCCCATGTTCTGCTTGGGTTGATTTCCCCATAGAGCACATGAGAACTATTGTGGGAACAGCATAACTGAGTGTGCATATTAGGGCTTGCTGAATGTCCTAAAATGAAGTACTCTTTCCAGGACATAATTGTAGATAGGTATATAAAGAGATGTCTATCAATACATATACATATGATTCACATCATACTTTCTGATTGTGCATGATACTTACATGATCATATATATATATATATATATATATATTCATACATTTGCATATATAGGTTTTCATGGAGATTCGCAAGTGAATGTACTCATGTGTAAGTATGAATTTATGACAGTGAGCTGTATGCTTAAAGATGTAGGTGAATGTGTGTGTGTGTGTGTGTGTGTGTGTGTGTGTGTGTGTGTGTGTGTCTATATATGTTATTGGCTGTAGGATGGGAGGAGAAAAAAAAAATCCCTGTCTTTGTATAATAAGAGTAAGACGACAAAGGGTTAAAGCAATCACTTTGCAAATGGCTTTCCAAAAATTCTGCACCCTAAATTAATTTTGGCTGGTAATCTATATCGGGTTAAATAACTCCTCATTATTCTGTAACACAGCTGAGGCATCTCCAAATGTTTATCTTGTTTTGTAACCGGTACCTTCTGGTATATTCTAGTGCCAACACTCCCAGCTCCTGCTATATTTCATTCTCACTATTTTTGGACCCGAGCTGCTGGTTCCAGGTGATTTAATAAATTGCTTTTTTTTTTTGATGGGGGGGTGTTCCTTTTAACTTACCCATCTGCTCAACACATGCGTAACTTGCAATCTGTCAGCAGTTTGCAGAAAGACAAACTGTCAGAGCTGCATGCACTTGACAACTTTGTTCCCAATTAGGTTAGTGGTAATTTAACAGATTTCAGGGCAATGGAGAACGGGATGGCATGTTATTAAAGCATCAATTCTGACAGACCCGAGCCCATATGATTTCAATGTAAATTATTTTAAATGCTTTAATTAAAACCAAAAGAAGATTTACCCTTTTAAGTGGTAAGTGATAGCAAGACAAATTTAAAAGGAAAGAGAGTAACTGGGTTTCTAAATGCTTTATGTATACAAGGCAGTCCAGCTGTAATCTATGGTGGTAATGTGGAGGCCGAGTTAATTATTCATTGCTTCCTCTCCGTAGCAGATGTGATTCAATACATGACGTACAGTATTCAGAGCCTGGAACTCTCTCTGTGAAAATCTCAGCTCAAGCTTCTTTTGGATCCATCAGGAAATTGCCAGAATCTGTTTAACACGTTAAATATATTCATAAGGAAAAAAAATCTTGTGGTTTTTTTTCTTTGCTTTTCCTATGTTTCAATGCATCTGCTTCCCTACTTCACTGAATTCAGATGCCAGAGCCTCTGTATACCATCCCAGCTTCAGTCTTTTTTTTTTTTATTTTTAAAATATTTATTTATTTATTTATTTTAATATAAATACTTTATTTTTTTTTCTTCAAGTTACATCTCAGTCACAAACCCTTCCCTATTCCCCCTTCCTGTCAGTCTTAAATCCCTACAGTACCCAAGTGACTAGGATTAGCAAGTGAGGGGATTCTGGGTCTCAGGTCACTTTAGAGCCATCCAGCTCTCCTTGGTATTGTAGTCATCCAAGCCTGTGAGCAAAGTGTCATTGACAGAATGCCTTGCGTTCTGAGAGGGAGGCTCCTAAACCAAGCACATACACAGACAGTTCCCTTATGAATACGAGAACCTGTTTGATTTATCCAGGTATAAAAATAATCATTTGTTTAGTGCTTTCAATTTGTTCTCAGACAGCACTGGGTTTTTTATTATTGAAATCACTGATACATCAATTAAGGTTTAATATTCCTTGAACATAATTGCACAAAATTCTTTAACAGAGACATTTCTTAGTCACATGGGAAAAGCTCACAATTTTGTTTATGAGCCTATTGAGTTGAAAACTGTCTGCTCTCTTAGAGTTATTGAAATGGCTTGACAAAGAAGGTTATTACTGTCCTACAGGTAAGTTCTCTTAATTTATCAAATTGTTCCTAACTAGGTTATTATATCATAACTTTTAAGGGCATCATTTAGAATGATTGTGACTGAACTCAAATTGGCATTCATCTGGGTTGGATAAAATTTGTGTGTCAAACTGAGCTTTATCTCTCTGCTAACATTACACATAATTGCACAACAAGCTCTGCAGAGAAAGCTCTGTAGCTGCTTCTCTGGAAAATTAATGCACAATAGATCTGAAGTACCACTAGATATGTGTGTCGTGAGTCGGTCAGAAAAGGCATCTTTGGAGCAATGTTAGAATGCTGAGTGATCGTCACATTGCACACTTGCCTCACCCCACTGTAGAGAAGCCTCTTCTACAGCCTCTTCTGAATTCCAGAGCATCCTCTGCATAGGACTGGTGTTCTCTTTTTGTTGGGCTTTTGCTTTTCTGTCTATATTGAAAGAAAGCATCCATCACTAGTCTTTGATAAGGATTTATCATTTCTATCTCCTAGGAGAATGACTCCACCAAACTCTTTTATCATCCCATGCCTCAGGTTTCTCATCTGTGGTCAGAATAATGGATAGCTACATTTCAGAATGTTTTAAGAATTAAAGAAGACAATGCATTTTGAATGTCAGGTATATGGTTGGTGAGACATAAATATGTTTCTGTCATCCCCTCTATTCTCCTTTTACTGGTGCTTTTATTCAGCTTGTGTTTTTATTTTCTTTGCCTTGTAGATAAAGATGTTCAGAAAGAAATAAAAAGAAATTGAAGGAAACCAGAAAATGAAGAACATGTACCAAATAAGACATAAGAAAGAACACTAGAGAAGTCTGTAGAATCCATTAGACAGTAAATTAGTTAGGTTTTCAGGGTGTATACAAGAGAACTAATCCCTTGCTCCATTAAGCTGAATCTTGGCCTGGTATATGTATATTCTCAGATATAGTATTAAATTAGTAGGTTGAGGGAAATTGAAGCAAAAATATAAGGAAAGCCTGTACAAGCTACAGTTGATCAATCTCACTTTCCTTTTTGTGCTACTGGTGTAGTAAACAACTTGGGGCACAAAAAGTATTCTATTTTACATTTCATTTCTGAATAATTATTTAATGATGGAGTGATGGGGCCTCCATATCAATCATTATTGGGTCTTCTCCATCATACAATATGGTACCCAGATTCTTAGTGGCTAACAGAGGCTAACAAAGTCCTCAATATTTATTTTCCTAATGACATGGCTCTTGTTGGTCCTTGCCAAATATTTGCTCCACAAGGGCATGATTCTTGTCAGATAACAATTATTTTGCTCGAGGTAAGTTGGCATGTGCAACTTAATTGAATGTAGGTTCTAGCTGGGCCTGGTAGTACGTGACTTTAATCCCATAATTCAAGAGAGACAAAAGCAGATAGGTCTCTGTGAGTTCAAAGCCATCTTAAGTAAAATGTATATATATATATATATATATATATATATATGAGTCTCAACCTATTTTAATTTACAAGCAATTACAGAGCATTTTATGTGTTCTAGGAACTGAACTGGACACTAGATATAAAATAGAAAAGCATAAAGATACATATAGAAAGAATTGTAGTCAAGGTAAACAAATAAAAGAGTAACTTAAATACAGAAGCAGTGAATACATTATATAGTATGGGTTTCAGATCATGAACTATTATTACAGATTGAAGGAAAATGTTTAAAAAGGAGAATGTATGTCTTAGAGTTAACAGATTTTTCTAAAGAAATGTGGACATTTTGATGACAAAAGAAGAAAACAGCTAAGAAAAGTAATTATAAGACAAATAGCATACAAGTGACCTTAATTGAATTGAAATGTGACAACAGACAAAAGAAAAGGTGATGAGAAAGCAGATGATGAAGACCTTGTATCACATCAGACATAAGACAGAACACTAGAGAGGTCTGTAGAATCCACTAGGTGGTGATTTAGTTAGGAGGTCTCCATGGTGCATATAATGAATGGTATGGCTTATTATCTTGTATAGCCAAAGTCAAGTGCTAGGCAGTTTGAGGTTAGTTGACTCAGTCTGTCAACTACCTCAAGATTCTAGATCATTGTCTCCATTATTCTCTTCGATTTCATCAGATAATTCCAAAGTCTAAGATCTAGTCGTCTTATGCCAACCAGCCACACGCTAGGAAAAAACAAACGGCTCTTCCTCTACTAAATCACTCTTCACTGTTGAGGAAAACCTAAATAGGCTTTTGGTTGTTTTTTATACCTATCTGTATATAAAATTGGTTCTTATGCCCTCTATAACAAATATTCTCAGAAATATTGTGAGATATTAACAGAATGGTGTTAGACTGGCTCAAAAATCTTTGAGTATGCTGCTTCCAATAATTGAGCAAAATCAGAATTTGGATGCCAAATATTATGAATAGGATTTTCTCAGTGGCATCTGTAATCTTTTCAAACTAGAGAAATATGAAATGACTGCAAAGAACACAAGATGTTGATCCTCACCACTGGGCTTCAGTCTAGTTTGGAACTTAAAAGCCCCATAATTTATGTATTTTTTCTTTGACCACTGAAACACTAAACAAGTGCAGTCATTGTGACTTGAATAGTAGAAGGCAGAAATGGCTAAAATGAAGAAACAAAGAAAGCTTTGTAGAATCATAAGACAGAAAAGGCAGGTGTGAATCTACAAACCTGAGAAAGGGTCAGATGTCCTGAGAAAGGTGGAGTTGTGTGCCAGAGCTGGTATAGAATTGGTGGCATATAATATTTACAGTTCTGCCTTTTCTGCCAGACTGTTGATAATCTGAAATGATTGTGTGAAAGAATTCACATCACATAAACTAAAAAGTGAGATAAACCAGAGCTTTCAAAAAAAATTCCCCTTGGAGAGTTGGGCACTGAATATGTATTACCATATTACTGGAAAAATATATAGATATATTTGAGTTAGTTCACACTGAAATGATTTTTGAGGCTCTCTGTTCTGTCCTTTTGTCTCTGTATGCCTGTATACACTTGAGCTGTGCTAAACATAAGGATGAAAAATTGTGGAAATCTCCAGGAAAATCACTATAGGAAATGATATTTTTCTTTATGTGTCTTACCCAAATTGACAAAACAAGTGTGCACGTTACCATAGAAATGTGTTCCAGACATTTGGCTCCCTGTCTATTTACTTTTTGTGCCATATATAATATCAAGTTATAAAACTACTCCACATGGCAAGATATCTCCTAATTCTCCTAATGCCTTCTACAGATACCCATGAATACTACCTGCTCCCCAAAAAGCCTTGGCTTCTTAGGGTCTGCAGAAATTCAGAGGACATTGATTACAACTACCTCAGAATTTGAATAGATGCGTTCTGACACATCCTGCTGGATGGAACAGAGATGGTCATCTTGCTTTGAAAATGTGGAAGATGATCCTTTAAATGATTAAATGTCTCCTATGGACTCAGATATTTGAACAATTTTTCCTTTTGCTTATTTATTTTTAATTTAATTATTTATTCAAGTTCCATCCACATCACAGCCCCCTCCTCCCTCCCCACCTGGTCCCCCCCATCCACCCTCTTCCCTCTGTCCTTCCTCTTCCTCTCCTTGGATGAAAGGAGCCCCCACATATTAACCCACCACTGTTCATGAAGTCACATGAAGGCTAAGTGCTTCCTCTTGCACTCTGGCACAGCAGGGTGGCCCAATTAGAGTAAGGTGTTCCACTAACAGGCAACAGAGTCCATGTCAAAGATAGTACCCCCAGACAGCTCCATTTCTAAGGGATCTGCATGAAGACGACATTACCCTATCATCTATATGTGTAGGGCCTAGGTCCACTCTATATATGGTTTCTTTTTGTGTGTGTGTGTGTGGGGGGGGGTGTTTCAGTCTCTGTAAGCCTCTAGGGGTCCGGGTTGGATAGAATGGTTCTGCTGGTCTTCATGTGGAGTTCTTGTCCCCTCCAGATCCATTTCCTTCCACTGCTGGGTACAGTCTCTTAAAGGATAGTTATGCTAGGTTCCTCTCTCTTTGGATCTATAGGCTGTAGGTTGGTTCTCCTTTACTATATAGCTAATATGCACTTATAAGTGAATACATACCATGTACAATTTTCTGGGTCTGGGTTAGCTCAATCAGGATGATCTTTTCTAGTTTCATCCATTTGTTTGCAAATTGCATGATTTCCTTGTTTCTGATACCTGAGTAGTATTCAATTATGTATATGTAACACAGTTTTTGTTGTTGTTTTTATCCAGTCTTTGGTTGAAGGAAAATTGGGGCGTTTCCAGTTTCTAGTTGTTAAGAATAAAGCTGCTAAGAACATAGTTGTGTCAGTGTCCTTGTTGTTTGGTAGAGAATCTAGTGGGTATATGCCTAGGAGTGGTATGGCTGAGTACTGAGGTAGAACTATTTCTAATTTTCTGAAACATCATCAGATTGATTTCCAAAGTAACTGTACAAATTTTCTCTCCCACCAGCAGTGTAGGAATGTTCCCCTTTCTCTGCATCCTCATCAGTATGTGCTGTCATGAGTTTTTTTTTTATCTTAGCTATTCTATAGGTGTAATATAGAATCTTCAAGTTCTTTTGATTTGCATTTCCCTGATGATTAAGGATGTTGAAGATTTCTTCAGGTGCCTCTCAACCATTAAAGATCCCTGTTGTAAATTCTTGGTTTAGTTCTGCCCTCCTTTTTTGATTAGATTATTGGTGTGTTGTTGTTTAATTTTTTGAGTTATTTATAAATTTTGGATATTAACCCCCTGTCGGATGAGGGGTTGGTGACGATTTTCCCAATCTGTAAGCTGTTATTTTGTTCTAATGACAATGTCCTTTGCCTTATAGAAGATTTTCAGTTTCAAAAGGTCCCATTTGTTGATTGTTGCTCTTAGAGCTTGAGCTATTAGTATTCTATTGAGGAAGTTGTCTCCTGTGCCAATGAGTTCAAAGCTTTTCCCTACTTTCTCTTCTATTAGATTTAGTGTGTCTGGTTTTATGTTGAGGTCCTTGGTCTCCTTGTACTTGAGTTTTGTGCAGGGTGATAAAAAAAAGTATGTTTGCATTCTTCTATATGAAGACATCCAGTTAGACCAGCACCATTTGTTGAAGATGCTTTCTTTCTTCCATTATATGGTTTTGGCATCTTTGTCAAAATCAAGTGTCCTTAGGTGTTTGGGTTTATTTTTTGGGTCTTTGATTAAATTCCATTGGTCAACTGGTGTGTTTCTATGCCAGTACCATGCTGTTTTTATTACTATTGCTCTATAGTATCACTTGAAGTCAGGGATGGCAATACCTCCAGATATTCTTTTATTGTATAGGATTGTTTTAGCTTTCTGGATTTTTTGTTTTTCCATATGAAGTTGTGAATTGCTGTTTCAAAGTCTTTAAAGAATTGTCTTGGTATTTTGATAGGAAATGTAATGAATCTGTATATTGCTTTCAGTAGGATGGCCATTTTTACTGTTGATTCTGCTGCTCCATGAGCATGGGAGCTCTTTCCATCTTCTGATATCTTCTTTTATTTCTTTCTTTAGGGATTTGAAGTTCTTGTTGTACAGATCTTTTTCTTTCTTGCTTAGAGTTACTCCCAGGTTTTTTGTTTGTTTTGGTTTTAGGACTATTGTGAAGGGTCTTGTTTCTCCTATTTCTTTCTCAGTCCATTTATCTTTTTTCCTTTAATTAATTTATTTATTCATTTTAACATCCCATTCACAGCTTCCTCCCTCCTCTCCTTTCAATTCTACCTTCACACCCTCTGCCCCATTCCCCCTCCCTTTCTCTCAGAGAAGGGACCCCCCACCCATCTGCTCCAGTACTTCATGTCACATCAGAACTAAGCACATCATCTTCCACTGAAGCCACTCAATGCAGCCCAGCTAGGCCTCCCCTTTGTTGAAGGTGTTTATCAGCTGTAGGACTTCTTTGGCAGAATTTTGGGAGTGACTTATGTATACTATCATATCATCGGCAAATAAGGATACTTTGACTACTCCCTTTCCAACTTGGAGCCCCTTGATTTCTTTTAGCTGTCTTATTTCTCTAGCTAGAACTTCAAGCACTATGTTGAAGAGATATGGAGAAAGTGGGCAGCCTTACCTTCTTCCTAATTTTAGTGGAAATACTTTAAATTTCTCTCCATTTAATTTTATGTTAGTTACCAGCTTGCTACATATTGCCTTTATTATGTTTAGGCATGGTCCTTGTATGCCTGAAATCTCTAAGACATGAAGGGATGTTGGATTTTTGTCTAATGCTGTTTTGACATGTAATGAGATAATCATGTGGGTTTTTTCCTTTCAGCTTATTTACATGGTGGAAAACATTGGTGGATTTTCATATGTTGGATTACTCCTGCATCTTTGTGATGAAGTTTACATGCTTAAATTTTGAGCTGTTCTTGGATTCTGTTCACAAGAATTTTGAGTATTCTTGCAACAATATTCATGAGGGAGATTGGTCTGAAACTCTCTTTCTTTGTTGGGTCTTTGTGTGGTTTAGGTATCAGGGTGACTGTGGTCTCATAGAATGAATTTGGCAATATTCCTTCTGTTTCTATTTTGTAGAAGTGTTAGAAGAGTGTTGGTATTAGCTCTTCTTTGAGAGTCTGGTAGAATTCTATACTGAAACCATCTGGCACTGGACTGTTTTTGGTTTGGAGACTTAATAACTGCTTCTATTTTCTTAGGGTTTATAGGACTGTTTAATTTGTTTACCTGATTTTGATTTAACCTTGGTACATGGAATCGATCAAGAAAATTGTCTATTTCGCTTAGGATTTCTAATTTTGTGGCATATAGGTTTTTGAAGTAAGACTAATGATTCTTTGGGTTTCCTCAGTGTCTGTTGTTATTTCCCCCTTTTCATTTCTGATTTTGTTAATTTGAATATTTTCTCTCTGCCTTTTAGTTAGTTTGACTAATGTTTTTTTCTATTTTGTTGGTTTTATCAAAGAATCATCTCTTGGTTTCATCCATTCTTTGTAGTGGTATCTTTGCTTCTAAATTATTGATGATTTCAGCCCTGAGTTTGATGATTTCCTGCCATCTCCTCCTGTCGGGAGTGTTTGCTTCTTCTTTGTTGCTGTTGTTGTTTATAGCTTTCAGTTGTGCTGTTAAGTTGCTAGTACTAGCTCTCTCCAATTTCTTTATGAAGGCACTTAGCGTTGTGAACTATCCTTTTAGTATTGCTTTTATTGTGTCCCATAGGTTGGGGTATGCTGTGTTTTCATTTTCATTGAATTTTAGAAAGTTTTTGATTTCTTTGTTTATCTGTTCCCTGACCCAGTTGTCATTTAGTACAAAGATGTTCAGTTTCTATGAATGTGTAAGCTTTTTGTTATTTTGTTGTTGTTATTGAAGTCCAGCTTTAATCCATGGTGATCCAATAAGATACAAGGGGTTATTCCAATTTTCTTATTGAAACTTGCTTTGTGAATGACTATATGGTCAATTTTGGAGAAGATTCCATGAGGTGCTAAGAAGAAGGTATTGTTTTGTGTTTGGGTGAAATAGCTATATATTAGGTCCATTTGCTTCATGACCTCTGTTAGTTTCATTATTCCTCTGTTTAGTTTCTGTCTTGATTAACTATCCTTTAGTATGAGTGAGGTGTTGAAAGTCTTTTCCTATTAATGTATGTGCATTAATGTGTGGTAAATCTTTAGTAATATTTGTTTTACAAATGTGGGTGTCCTTGTATTTGGGGCATAGATGTTCAGTACTGAGATATTATCTTGATAAATGTTTCCATTGATGAATATGTGGTATTCTTCCCCATCTTATTTTTGTTTATTTTTGGCCGAAAGTCTATTTTATTTGTTATTAGGATAAACCATTTTTTTCTATTCTTATTTGGACCCTCAAACAGGTTTTATACATAAAAACCCAGCAGGAAATAATTTTAAGAGAGTGATGTCCCATTTCCAGGAGGTAGGGTAGGTGATTCCCCCCCCCCTTGGTCATTTGATGGGTTATAGATGTTTGTTGTTATTTAAGAGGATTGGTTACCAGTTGTTAAGTGATCTTCTTAAATAAGGTTTTGGAGGTTAGACCCAGGTATTTCTCTCTTTTTCTTTTCTATATCCTTCTTTCTCTCCTATGTATGGGGAAAAGACTTAAAAAATAGGATATAGACATAATATAGGAATGATAAAGAAAAAGGGATATATTATGGAATGTGCTCCTATATCTTTGTATATTGATACAAAATTAAGATTATATTTGGCTACATTGATATTTATCTTTGTGTATTGATACAAAATTGAGGTTAACTTTTTAAGGTATTGTACCTATGTAATGCTTAAAAATGCAAGGTGAAGTTTTAAATTTTAGGCAGCAACTGTCACAAAATGTGTAGGAAAATTAAGAAAGGGAAACTAATAGTCATTCAAACGTGTCACTTTGTTAGATACTAGAATGGTTTAGGTTTAATAGAGATGTTTTCTAAGCTAATCAGAAATCAAGTTGCTAAGAGACTTGCAACATTTGCCTATCCTAATATAAGGGATAGATAGGGCGCCTTCAAAAACCTCAAAGATAGGTAGAATGTGGCATTCAAAGATGTTTTCATAACTTAAGATTTTTTGATATTGAGACATGTCAACTCCTGACAGCACCCCCCACTCTACTCCAAGTAGATGATGTGTATCAAAGAATTTCCATTTGGAGATGATTGCATTAGTGGTAAACTTGTCACTGGGCAAGAAAAACCCCTTGCTTCAACTTTAGACAGAATGCTGTCCAAAAAGGACAAAACTTGGAAGCAGGTAAGTCAACAGCTTAGCTCTGCCAAGACAAGGTAGGCAGGTCCTTTATAATTTCTGCTTTACAATTAATGTCTGTCAGAGATACTGGGCCAAAAGGCTGAAGATAGATGCTCTAATGTGGTGAGAGAAATTGAGGGCTCTCCAGGCAGCAAGTTGTCTGTCGTTTCTTAGTTTCTTGGAAGCTGCTGGCTCTGCGCTTCTTGTATATTCAGATATATGTATCCTCGGGTCTTTGATATTGCTGAAAACTAGATAGTTATAGTCTCACAGTTAAATTCTAAGTTGTTTAGGAATTAAAAGGATGTTCCACGTTTAAGATGTGTTTAAGTTGATAATGCAAGTTAGGGTGGAAAATGAGTTAGGTATAGAATTTTAAACTGTAATAGAATGTTAATATCAATTGCCAAATATGTATGAACTGGACATTGGGAATGTATGTTATACCTTATAATTTTCATAGTTGTGGCCTAATTATTCTTATTGTTTTATATTGTATTTATTGTTATAAGAAAAAGAGTCTTTTATTATACTAAAACAGGGAGCCATTGGAGAAAAAAAGATACACCTTAAATTAAAAAAATAATAAAAGAAGATGGGAGAGTGGGACCAGGAAGGGGAGGTGGGAGAGGACTATGATAAAGATAACTTGAAGAAATAAATAAATGTAAAAAAAAAAAAACAAACAATAAAAGAATGTAAGTTCTCAGCTTCTTATTTCTAGCACCATGCCTACTGCCATGCCCGATGACATGGATGCTGCTTGCAGCTTTGTTTCCATACCAGGATCAACTCTTATCACCCTGGAACCATTAACTCCCAAGTAAACTGTTTCTTCCCTAAATTACTTTTGGGCATAGTGTTCTATCATCAAAAAACCAACTAATACAAAAGGTATTGTACAAGCTAACACTTGTAGCTTACTTTCATTATGCAGGACTCATAATTATTTAGCTGATATAGGTATGAAGATCTTCCTTACACTGATTTGAGTATTACAATTTAGAATTCTCTTTTTTTAATGTTTATTCACTACACAAGTTGCATCTCCATCACAGTGCCTTCCTCCATCCCTCCCAGGCCCGCCCTCCCACCCTCCCATCCTACACCTCCAGAGTGGGGTGTCACCACACATCAGTCCCTTACCCCAGTTCAACAGTAACATAAGGGCTAAGAGCTTCCTCATACACTGGGGGCCTGCATGGCAGCACCACTAAGGCAAAGTGTCTCATTAACAAAGTCTATGTTCCTGTTCCTTTGGTTTGTTGGTTGTACAATAGTTATCCTGTGCTATATGGCTAAACTCCAGTTATAAGTGAATAGATACCATGTGCATCTTTCTGAGTCTGGGTTAGTTCACTCAGGATGAGCTTTTCTAGTTCAATCCATTTGGCTGTAAATTACAAATTAGATGATTTCACTGTTTCTGATAGCTGAGTAGTATTCCATTTTGTAGATGTACCACAGTTTTGTTTTTGTTTTCTTTTGTTTTTATCCATTCATCAACTGAGGGACATCTGGGTTGTTTCCAGTTTCTAGTTATTACAAATAAGGCTGCTATGAACATAGATGGGGATATGTCCATGTAGTTTGGTGAGGAGTCATTTGGATGTATATCCAGAAGTGATATGGCTGGGTCTTGAGGTAGAGCTATTCCAAGTTTTCTAAGATATCGCCACACTGATTTCCATAGTGGTTGTACAAGTTTGTGCTCCCACCAGCAATGGAGGAGTGTTCCCCTTTCTTCATAGCCTCACCAGCATGTGCTGTCATTAGAATTTTTGATCTTAGCCATTCTGACAGGCGTGAGATGGAATCTCAGGTTCGTCTTGAGTTGCATTTCTCTGATGATTAAGGATGTTGAGCATTTCATTGACTAATTTGTGGATATTAGAAAACAGATGGTGATGGTAGGTAATCATTGTGTAGGGGACATTTAGTCAGATGGATCTCCTTTTGTCAGAAATGTTTTAGCATATTAAATTCTATAAACTTAATTGATCTCTATTTGGGATATTCCTCATGTAAAAGAGAGGTAAGAAATCCTCTTGTAAAGTGATTGATTTTCCTCTCATTTGGCTTTTCTAAGCATTGGGATATAGATATTGAGTTTTTTTGAAGCAAGTGCTCTCTCTATGCTTGAAGACCCATCATAAATCATCTTTACATTCTGAATAATCTGCTTACCTTCAAGTTTTTCTCATAAATGGTATCTTGCTCCTTTATTATATGTCTCTGAAGTTGCAAACTGACATAGATATGTTCGTTAACAATGTGAACTGACGATGTATTTTCAATGAACAAAGTCAAATAGCCAGGAAATCATTTTGTAAAGGAATCCATTATATCCCCAGATAGAGGTGGTTGTACAACCCCATGACAGCAGTGAAGTTCTCCTGTGAAACAGATATTGCCCCCTACTACTACCCAGAGTATGTATTTTTTAACATACTGTAACATTACCAGATTCTTACAATAATTCATGAGAAGAGCAAGTAATATTTGATCACTTACTTGCACTCATGAAGATTGACAGACTCAAGGTCAAAGATTGAGATGAAAGCATGGCCCATTGGAGAAAAGTAACAGATATTTGGAAGTAACTGGTAAGATGCACCAGACTATATGCTTAGGAATTTATTCATCTTCACAACAAACTTATGAATTATCATCACACACTTGCACTTGGCACTAATGAAAAACTGAGACAGAATACTGCAAACAAATCTATCCCTGTTTAAAGAGCTTATATATGAGAACGAGCATTCAAGTCAGAGTCTATCTGACTCAGCACATGACACCAACAGGTAAAATATAACAAGATCTAACAGCTCTGGCAGCAGCTTCCTCAGTTCTAAATCATAGTCAAGGTCATGTATGTTTACTGTCAACAGTTTCCTGTGACAACTCTCAGATGGCATTTTCCTGGGACAATATGCTAGAACTGGACCATTAAGAAAAATGAATATAGCAAGATTTCTTATGAAAAGGCAGGTGGTATTTGTAAAGAGGCATTAAAGCTATGTTCAGAAAGATGACAGATTAAAACAAGCCTATAGGAAAAAGCATATAGATTGCTTATAGGAAGAAGTATATAGATGAAAACGGGGGAAATCTGGTACATGATGTAATAAAGTGATAATGTTTGTGAAAGAAAGAAAGTTCATAGAAATGTACAAATACTTAAGTACTCTAATAGCTCTATTGAAAAATGTAAATTCCATCACTGTTCTTAAGCTAACAATCCAGCATTATAAATCTTCTTTATAAGATTTAAATTATTACTAGGATCAAAGAGTTGATCTAGATATATGCTTTTCTTTCTTTACCCTGAATTAGATTGACAGTTCCTTTGTCTTCAGATACATCCTCAATACACTGATACCTGGAACATATCTTTGATTATATTGTTCAAATATGTTGATGATTGTAATTTCTAAACTAATCAATAGATTCAGAATTTACCTAATGTGATTAAGCAAGAACATGTAAGCTAACGCCCTTCAACTGTCTTCTAATTCTCCATACAAAATGTAGAAAATGTGAATAACTACAAATAATAAAATTTAAATGTATGGATAAGTTAGGAACATCAAAATGGAGTCTATAGTTCTAATGTCTTGTTGATTTTAAAGGACCATGTTATGCATGTAGTGTTATAGGGAGAATCTCTGCCTGGTGAAAGTAATAGATTGTCCCCATACATGTTTGTATCTAGAAAATATACACTTCACTGTCCAGCTGTCTAATAGAACTATTTATTATCTGCTTTTACTTATAATATAAAAAGATCTTCTGTTTATTAGACTTAGGAATTCCAAGTTTAGGAAGTATGGCCCACTAAAATCCAAATGTATAAGCCAGGTATGCTTAGTGATGCCATTAATCCCAGTAACTTGAAGGGTAGGACAGAAGGATCTTTCTAATTTAAGGCCAGCCTAGCCTAAATAGCATACTTCAAAATCTAAAATGAAAAATAAGTTTGAATGCATATAGTTTGTATTAACCAAATCCCATTTGGAAAACAAGGGAACATTAGAAAATTCAAAGGAAGAGATAGAAAGATTTGGCAACCATACAAAGATATATTTCTACACCAAAAGTACAGCTAGTAAGATACGGAAATATAATCCTCACTGAAAAAGAAATTTAGAGTTTATAAAATGGTAAAGAATGTGAAAAGCAGAGGTGATATGAAAACAGATAACAGACATATTGAGAGCAAAACGGGTGAAGTAGGGACTGAGGAGGTGAAGAAACAGGGAAGAAATCTAATCAAATAAGAATCTATAAAAAATATGTACATCAACCTGTTACTTTGTATGCAAATTAAAATATAACTTTAAACATTGCTGTTCTAAAAATTACCTTTTGTGGGAAGTTTCGAGATAAACCTTATGGAGGCCCATAGGGAATGGCAAGTGAGATGTCAATGGCTCCTATGGCTCCTCAAACAATCCTGATCCACTGCACACAGTGTTTATCTACTAGGGACTGCCAGTAACCTAGTGAAGTCTCAAAATGGATCCAAGGCTAGAATGGTGGCTGCTTCCCACTTCTTTGAGGAAGTCTTCTAAGGTAATCTTACCACCTATATACTTCCTCATAATTCCATACACTAGGCTGACCCCTGTTGGTGCTCTTAGATGATATAGATGATGTGGCTTACTGTCATTGGTTCATACTATGTACATAAGCTCTACGGTTGCACAAAAAAGTTAGATTTCCACCTTGAGTCTGATCTCTGGAGTCTTATTCCCAGGATTCTTCATGAGCTTTGTGCGACTCATCCCCTTTCCCCATTTCCTGGTTTCTACAACCTTTAAACCCACAGATAGTTATATCTTGCAGCAAAGATATAGCTCAGAAAAGAAACTGGGTTTTTTTGTTTTGTTTTGTTTTGTTTTCAGCACATGGAAAAAAATTCAGAGATCCACAACTGGGCAAAAATGCAGAGAATACGTGATTGGTGGATTTCCAACTCCCTTTAGTTTACCTACAATGCATCCCTCCCATACCTAAGTGTGGGTGGTAAGGTTATCTTAGAAGACTTACTCAAAGAAGTAGGACATAGGCTAAGGAAAAAAGGGCACATCTAAAGAAATGTAGGAAGATTTTAAGAGGCAGACAGCCAGGATGCCCACTGTGAAATAGTGTCTTTTAGACATGACAGGGTAACTTCACCCAGGAAATCTCAACAATGTAGCTTCCTAAATTCAACACCAACATATATGGGGTGATTTCACAGAGCCTCACCCTTAGATTAAGAATTAAAGGCAATCAATGGCCTCTGAGAGAGGAAGATTCAGTTTTCTGCAGGGGTAACTCCCAATAGATTATCTATTCCCAAGTGGTCAGTCCTAAACCCATGTACACATTAGGTCCTATATATCAAATGTAAAATAGGAGCAGGAAAATGAGCAGGTAACAATGGGGAGCTCCTTCTTTTATTTGGAAAATGGGCTATAGAGACTACCTAATCTCCCATCTCAGAACCATGTCTCTGTTTATCCTGGGTTAACAAGTTCTGCATTTTCCAGCCGCCTCTTACAAATAGGTGTATCTCCCAATAAATAGATTCTCAATGCCAAATATGGTCTACAATATTCAGTGAGGTTTCTTGGAATACCTATCAACTCTATGTGAAATTCTTTTTTTTTCTTTTATGTCTTCTGTCTTCATTGAACATAGGTAAACTAGTCCAAGTTAACCAGGCATGTTGGATAGCAAACTGATCTTAAAGTAACAACCACCTTCAGGGGGATAGAGCAGAATAACAGCAAGGATTCAATCACACAACTACTGTGACTCTGCCATCCACTCAGGGTTGCCTGACATTATCTTGTGAGAAAATTCTTAAATCCTTAAACGATTGCAAATTTTGATTTTCTTTCATTTAATCCAAACCATAAACTCACACATAAAAAGAGGAATGGCAGAGAATCTTAAATGTGCCTATTTTAGTGGTTTAACACCACTAACAAGAATAAAAATTGCTTTAAAACTGTTAAAATGAAAGTGACGTAAAATGTTAGGGAGGAGAGGAGATGCTTAGAAGGATAAAACTGACTAATGAAATACTGTAAAATAGCTTAAGGATCCCTGTAATTATTATGGTTTTGGGGTCAAATACGCATGTAGAGACCTAGTGAAATTGTTGCACAAAATCTAAGCATTCAAAAAGTATATGTTTTAATTATATTGTGAAAGTAATAGCTATTTTAATATATATGTATAATTTAATCCAGAAATTAAAGGTGTTATTCTTCAAATTAAGTCGTCAGTCCTACTTGTTATATCGCAGAATCCTATTCATTATCTTCTGAATTTTATTTCTATAAACGTCTTTGACTTTGACATGTTTATAACTACTTTGACAGATCTTTGATCTTTTTGATTGTTCTGAAGCCTTTAGATTGATTGACTCCTGGCATTCCGGACATTCAGATATGCAGCTGTTGCTATAGAACATTCACCGTTGGTCAAGTTATATAATTCTGTAGATACTTATTATCATAATTTAATGTTTTAGATAAAAAAATTCAAGGATATGGTGCTTGGGAGTAAATAATGCAATTTTCATTTGGCTGCAATGGTTTGAAAATGTGTAGATTTTAGAATCAGGCTAATTTAGGTTTAAATTGGAAAATGAACATAAGCCATATATGAAGGTTTCAAGTATTTTATCTCTTTCTGTGACCTGCCTTTTCATGACAGTGTTAGTGTTCTTTGCTGTAGAGAACTATTTTAGTTATGTGTGTATGCACAGACGTCACTATCTGGGGCCTGTTCAGAAAGTCCTCTAGTGGACCAATGAGTTTAGGCAAGTTCACCTTATTTTCTCTCTCAGATTTAGGATATCAGTTCTTAAGTTATATCCTTGATCTATTTGGAGTTGAGTTTTGCACATGTTGAAAGATAAGGACAAAGTTGCATTCTTCTACACATATTTATCCATTAGGTCTATCATCATTTATTGAAGATTCTGTCTTTTCTCCATTTTGTATTGTTGGCCTCTTTGTCAAAAGTTGGATGTCTTTAGGAGTGTGGATGTATATGTCCCTTATTCTATCCCACTGATCAATTATTTTGTTATTGTGCCATTATCATAGTGTTTTTATTACTATAACTCTGTAATATAACTTGAAATCTGTGTTGGTGATACTCCTTGAAGTTCTCTTTTTTATTATTCTGGATTATTTTGCATATTATGGGTCCTTTGAATTTCCATATGAAACTTCAGATCATTTCTTCAATTTCTACAAAGAACTGAACAATAAATTTCATGG
This sequence comes from Lophiomys imhausi, assembly GCA_907164525.1. Lineage (NCBI taxonomy): Eukaryota > Metazoa > Chordata > Mammalia > Rodentia > Muridae > Lophiomys > Lophiomys imhausi. Next base: position 7,085,137 of record CAJQZJ010032273.1, on the reverse strand, counting down.
ACATAACATCAAATCTGTAGATTGCTTTTGGTGTATGGCTATTTTCAAAATATAAATTCTAACAATATATGAGCATGGGAAGTCTATCAATTTTCTGGTACTTTCTTAAATTTTTTTTCAATATTCTGAGGGTTTCATTGTAGAAGTCTTTCACAGTCTTAGATGTACATCAAAATATTTGGGGGAATAATTGTGAATTAGTAAATTTTTCTCTCTCGGTATGTTTACCATTTGTATATAGGAAGACTACTAATTTCTGTGTGTTAATTTTGTATTCTTCCACCTGTGAGAGCCTAAAACCAAGAGTTGGGAATAGATTCTCAAGAGTCAGCTGGCAGGGTCTCAAAGAGTTCATGAAGCAAGCTTGGGACATGATCTTGGTGGCTGCACATCAACCTAAATTAAATGAAGGAGAATGTAAGTTTACCTCTTTTGGTGACATAAAGAAAGCTAATGAAATCTCTTTTGGGGGGGAGTAGGTAGCAGGGGTTTCAGGAAATTAAGGGGAGAAAAATCAAATCAATGGAAGGCAGCAAAAGGTAGAAGAGGTCCAGAAATCGGCCTCTATCCGAGACCAGGATCTCTTCATGGTCAGATCGTGGGTCTCATTCCAACAGGAGCAAGTCTTACAGCCAACTAAGAAGCAGCCGCAGCGCCAGAGCAAGTCTTGTGCTGTCAGTTGGCCTCCTGAGGTTGGGAAACACTAGAAACAATTCTTTATGTAGCTCTGCCTCCAACACCTGTGAACGCAGAGGTCCTGATGGTGGTGCAGGTGCGCATCACTGACAGTGACAATTAAACTCTAAACAATGTGCCCTTGAGGTCCTTTTAAGAACAAAACAAACTATCAAACCATAATTGCTAAGACTGCTGGTAAGTGTGTGCTTTTCTGTGGATATATGCTTCGGAGGGGTTTGCGGCTGGGTGAGATTTCTCTGTAGATGTTGATCGCCGATGGATTGTTGAAAACTAATTGTACTAAATGTCTTTTGATAAGCAAAAAATAAAATAAGATAAACAGAATAAAAATATATTCAAGCAATAAATAGAAATTTAAGAGAAGCAAACAAAAATGAAGAAGTATAGGAAATCAAAGTAAATAAAATGGCAGGCAAGCCTTATTAGATCAGTGAATACATTTAATTCAAATGATCTAAATAGAATAATTAAACTACAAAGATAAACAGAGTCAATTAAAGAAAAACCCAACCACTAGTTTAGGAAAGAGGGTTCACTGTAAATTGAATCAATGGATAGATAAAAATTCAAAAGATTGGGGAAAATCTCATTTAATTAATTAATTAATTAATTAACTACATCTCATTTAGTACATCCCATCATCTATAGTTTCCCCATTCCCTTATCTCCTCCCAGTATCTCCCTTCCCACATCTCTCTTCCCCAGACCCACTTCTCTTCTGTTTCCCTTCAGAAAAGAGCAGGCCTCCCAGAGATATTAACTAAACATGACATAATAAATTAATATGGATCAAAAGAAAATAGGAACATCTATAAAGTCATATGCAGCAGACATCAAACCAAAGAAAAACTATAATTACAAGCACTTAGTATTGATTACACAGGGTTAATCCATAAAGAAGCCATACTAACTCTAAATCTGCAGGATTACTACAACATAATATTGAAGCAGCTACATGATGTGTGATACCATAGATTAATAAAATTGAAGGAGGCAAACAAATCCATAAATATACTTGAAGATTTAATACTTCTCTGAAAGCAATTCTAGAACAACTAAACAGAAAATTAGCAAAAATATAAGAAGTGCTCATTATAGCCAATAGAAATTCATGAGCACCAAAAACAGATCACCCACATTGACACAGCACACTTTTTTTTTTAATTCCCATAGAACATATAAGGAGATAGACTATATCCTGGACCATAAAATAACCCAAGTGAATTGCATATAAAGGAAGTGATACAGAATTTGTTCTTTGACTAAAATACAATCAAGGTAGCATATAGATAGGTGATAGGTGACAGAAAATATCCAGTACCTTAAAAAAAAATTCTAAAACTCTGTGGATCAAATAATTGTTAAGGAAAATTAAAACATAGTAAATTTTATAAAAATTAAAAAAAAACTCTCTGATCTTCTTTCTCTTACAGATTGTGAAGAAAAAGTATAACTAACTGAATTACACTGAGCAGGAGATAATTAGGACATTAGCTTTCAAATTAGACATATACAGCAGAGCAAAGGAAATTGGGGGTCTGGCTGAGGGGTACAAAGACTCAAAGAAATCAAAAGAAATGTTTGCTTTAAGGTGGTGTGTGTGTGTGTGTGTGTGTGTGTGTGTGTGTGTGTGTGTGTGTGTAAAAAAGTACATGAGAAAAGAAAGATTGTGATGGAAGATAAATATGGAAAGTATCAAGCAATCTTATCTGATTGCATGAGGTAATTGGGAGCTTTGTGCCCGCAAAAGTCCTTAAAACCATTCTGGTAAAGTAGGTAGAGAGGTGCTGTAGCACATTTCCCTGCATGAGATAGGTGACATGCTAGGACTCCTTTCCTCACAGCCAGCTTATGACATTAGAACAAAGAGCCTGGGCACTCAGTCTGAAGCTCCTGTGTCCAATCTATGTTTTCTGTTGCTTATCTTAAATGTCCAGGGATGAGATGATACTGGTGATACTCATGCTAAAAAGGTCTGAGATATGATCGTGACAGTTTTGCTATGCTGACCAGAGGGAAAGTCCTGGAAGAGCCCTCCAGGCAACTTTCTCCACTCTCCCTCACCCTTTAATGATGATTATTTGAAGTTTTAAGAATTCTGGGCCTTAGAATCACCTGAAGGTTATGTGGCAGTGAACAGCTAATTACTTTTTAAGGCAGGGATTCAGATTCCATAATCTATCTATCCCTTCACTCTGGTGCCAGCTCAAGTCACACAGCTCTTCTAGCTGCCTCCTCGCACCTGCCACGTTTCATGAATTTTAGTGAATCAATTATATTTGAGTCCCCAACTCTGAAGCCTGGTTTGGACTCACTTCCAAGTATAAGTCCCAGAAACATATTCAGAGCAGTTTTACCACACGGGTAATATCTGGAAGCAAATTTTAATCTACTTAGGAGTGGATCTTCATGCTTACACTTCCTGAGTTTTATGTAGCCTACAATTAAAATAAAACTTGGGATAATTTTCATGTAAAAAACAACCTCAATGAATCTGGGGCACATTATATGGTTTTTTTTAGAAAGCATGAGTTCATAAATATACTATAAAAATAACTCATGATGATCACTTGGTGATAGTAGGATCTCCACTCATTATCAGAAGAGAAACACATAAAGACAATAAGTATATACATGCCTTGCATCTTCTGTGTCAAAGATGTTTCACTCAATAACATCAGTGGCAGTGTTTGGAGTGAGAGCCAGAGCCATGTGAGACATGTACTCTACCACTGAGTCACATTGCAGACGCGGGAACAACTTATTTTGAATAGCAATTTCAGCCAATATGTGCAAGACACTTGATAAAGCATTAGCCTTGTGTAATCCAGCCTGAGATTGTCACAAGCCATTAAGTCAAAGGTTCTGGGGGAAGCTATAAGTGTAGAGAGATCTGGTTAATACTTTGGAAACACTGCTAAACCTTTTGTATATATTGTAGCTCCGTATAGTATGCTATATAGACTCAAACACATAAATTTGATGAATTGAATTTTTCATACAAAGGTGTTATTTCTATTTTATATATATAAACTTTCAAGGTCAAAAGGTTATATAATAAAAGTGTTTATTAACATATTGATAGCAAGAAGCAAATATGAACCTTAAAACCAGGAAGAATTAGCTCCCAAATCAATTCTTTAGAGACCTATGAAGTTTCAGAACTATGTTGAAGCAGAAATGAAAGAAATAAAATATTTCAGTGGTTCATAGTTTGCCTTTGAATCTATGCTCCACATACTTGAGGGTATGTGGGAACATGTCACTCTATTTGTGTATGTGTGTATGCTTCTATGTATATATGGTTAAGTGTGTGCATATGTGCGTGTATTTATGTATGTATGTGTGTATATGTATATATGTGTATTTATGTGTGTGTGAGTATGCTTCTCTGTGTATATGTGCATGTGTTGGGGTGGGGGGCAGATGTTAGCACTGACACCATTATGATAATGGACCTTCTGCTGTGTTGTCTGTTTCTGATCCTGTCTTTTTACACTTTGCCCTGAGCAGCTAAATTGTTTTGTTTTGTTTTAGTTCTGTGCATATCAAAATTAATGTAAAATCTGAACTCTGATTCAAAAGATTATCTTCATTGTCAGCATTCTTTTTAACACAAGAACCCATATACTTCTCTGAAGATCCCCGTCCAATACCCAAGCTTCTCTTTTATTTATTAGAATTTTCCTTTATAATGTATTTCACATTTATATATTAAGAATTTCATACTTGAATATATACAATGTATTTTGATCAAATCCACCTCTTGTCCTTCCATCTTATTCTCGCAGACCTCATCATTACCACTCTTCCCTCCCAATTCATGTTTGTTTTTTTTATAATTAATTTTTTATTTCTTCAAGTTACATCTCAATCACAATCCCCTCCCTACTCCCCCCTCCAGTCCCACACTTCCACCCTCCTCCCCCTCAACCCCCCATTCTCTTCCCTTTTTTTTTTTCTTTTTTTAGTTCAAGGTATTTCTTTTTCCCCCCAACAGCTCTCCCTTTCAGTCCAAAAAATGGTTCTTTTTCTTATAACTATAAATACAAGACAAAACAACAGAAATAAATAGGCCACAATTATGTGAGTTATATGGCTTAGCATACATTCCCAGTGTCCAGTCCATATGTATTTGGCACCTGACTTTAACATTCTACTATCTAACCGTCTCCATGAGTTTAAAGTTCTATATCTAACTCAGCTTTCATACTAACTTGCCTCACAATTTTAAAAATATCTTCTTAGATACAGAACACCCTCTTGATTCCTAAGCAACTCAAAATTTAACTATGAGACTCTAGCTATCTATTCTTCAACCACCTCAGAGACCTGAGAGAGATAAATATATCTGATTATATAGGAAGTACAGGGCCTGCAGCTTCCAAAACTAAGAAATGACATACCAGTGGCTGCCTGGACAGTTCCCATTTTCTCTCCATACATTACAGCATCGATCGTCAGCCATTTGGCCACATTTCTCTGACAGACATTGATTGTAGAGCAGGAATTATGAAGGACTTACCTACCCTGTCTTGGCAGAGGTAGGCTGTCAACTTACCTGCTTCCAAGTTTTGTACTTTTTGGACAGAAGTCTGTCTACAGTTGAAGCAAGGGGTTTTTCTTGCCAACAGAAAGGCTTACCACCAATTCAATCATCTCCCACTGGAGATTCTTCGATGCTCATCTTCTACTTGGAGTAGAATAGGGGGTGCTGTCAGGAGCTGACATGTCTCGATATCAAAAAATCTTAAGTTAAGAAAACATTTTGAATGCCATATTCTGCAGATCTCTTGAGGTTTTTGAAGATGCCCTATCTATCTCTTATATTTAGACAAGCAAATACTGCTTGTCTCTTAGCAACTTGATTTCTGAGTAGCTTAGAAAATAACTGTGATAGACTGTCATAGTAACTAACAAAATGACACGTTTGCATGACTATTAGTTTCCATTTCTTAATTATCCTAAACAGTTTATGATGGTTGGTAGCAAGAGGCCAAACTTTACATTTCATTTTTAAGCATTACTAGGAACAATATCTTTAAGAAGCATTACCCTTAATTTTTTATCAATATACAAAGATCAATACCAATGTGGCCAAATATAATCTTAATTTTGTATCAATATACAAAGATCAATACCGATGTAGCTCAATACAATCTTAATTTTACATCAATATACAAGGGTCAATACCAATGTGGCCAAATATAATCTTAATTTTGTATCAATATACAAAGATCAATACCGATGTAGCCTAATAAAATCTTAATTTTGCATTAATATACAATGATCAATACCAATTTAGCCAAATATAATATTAATTTTGTATCAATGTACAAAGGTATAAGGCCATATTCAATAATCTGTCCTTTTTTCTTGATCTTTCCTGTACTATGTCTATGTCCCATTTTTCTCAAGTCTGTTCACTCCTACATAGGAGAGAAAGAAGGATACAGAAAAGAAAAAGAGAGAAGTCCCTGGGTCTAACCTCCAAAACCCATTTAACAAGACCATTTAACAGCTTGTAGTCTTTTCCCCTAAATAACAAAATTTTCTATTATCCATCAAATAACCAAATGTGGCGGAACACCCTCCCCACCTTCTGAGGATGGGACGTTGTTCTCTTAAAATGACTTCCTGCTGATTTGGGACATAGTAAACCTGTTTGGGGCTCAAATAAGAATGGAAAAATATTTAAAAATGTTAATAGAATCATTTGATGTTCAGTCCTTTTGTGCTCTGCTATTTAGATGTCCTAAGAAGTTCACAGACAGAAGCTGATCTTCAGATCTTTACTGAAGTTCTGGCTGGAGCAGTCTGTGGAGCTGAACGATCTTAGCGATTTTGAGTTGTTGTGGTTGTAGACTTTTGAGGAAACTGCTATTGAGGAAGTCTGCAAAGCTGGATCATCTGGGCCACTAGTCTTCTTTGGTGTTTGATCTGTTTTCTGCTGAGGTTTATATTGTCCAGTTGTCCCTGGATTCCTTGAATGGACACTTTAAATCTCCTGGAAAGATAAGAACAGAGTCCTGCCCTAATCCTAACTCTGGGACAATTACCTTTTTTTTGGGGGGGTGGGGGGTTAGGTAATATTTTTCCTGGAGCAAATTTGGTTTTTTTTTTTTTGACAATATATAAAGTATTACCTTTCAATCCGGATTAAAGAAGAAATTATTTTGATATTTTGGAGCTAAACAAACCTTTAGTGTATATATTTTGAGATCTCAAAGGACAATTTGTTTGAATTGCAGCCTGCCTTTTGTAAGTAGCTTTTAAACTTAAATCCTTCCAAATCCTATGTGCCTGTCTCTGCATTCTAAGTTTTGGGATCAAAGACATGTGGTTCCCAACTGATGGGATTAAAGATGTGCTCCTCCACCCCTGGATTAAAGTTTTTCTCTGTTTAGAGCTTGTTTTGTATCAGGCTGACCTTGAGCTCTGAAATCTGCCTGTTTCTGTCTCTAGTGTGTTTGGATTAAGGGTGTATTCTTCTCCAGTGATGGGATTACAGGTGTGCACCATCACCACCCCGTTTCTTGTAACTCTAGAATTTATAAGACAACTAACTCTATAGTGATCCTCCTGTCTCTGCTGGAGGTAAAGGCATGGGCTAACACCATGCATTATTTTACCTTAGCTCTAAGTTTTTTCAACTCTTAGAGGTTTGTAAAACCAGGTTGAACAGCTGTCACCTTTAATTTATTTACAGTGTTTTAAACCTGTTACCTGCTTTTTAATGCCAAACCATGGAAATATCCTATACCTCTAAAAAAAAAAAAAAAAAAAAAAAAAAAAAAAAGAACTTTTAAGCTGCTATCAAGTTTGTGTAATCCCTGTGACCACCTGCAGTCTAACATTCTAATCTGAAATTAAGGCCATTTTCCTTTCATGACAGTAAGGCAATTATACCTTTGGTAAATTATAGTTTGAAAATTTTATATTGTATTTTTATTATATTTTTAAGCTTATTAACTCTTTTCTTATAAAAGTATTATTTACTTCTAGAACATAGTTTCCTCCCTCCTCCCCTCCTGGCCCCTCCCTTCCTCCCTCCTT
>CAJQZJ010032273.1:7010921-7027382 GCA_907164525.1 Lophiomys imhausi | reverse complement strand
ATTCACTAAATCTAACTTATATTAACCTATCAGCCCCTTCACTCAGGCACGGAAGATTTGATGGAATAAATCAGTACAACATCAAAAGAAAATGAGAAGGCTAAAAAATCTCTCAGCCACAGCATCCAAGAAATCAAGGACTCAATGAAAAGATGAAATCTAAGAATTATAGGCATAGAGGAAAGAGAAGACACCCGACTCCAAGGTCCAGGAAATATCTTCAACAAAATCATAGAAGAAAACTTTCCAAACCTGAAAAAAGAGATGCCAATAAAAACCAAGAGGCTTACAGAACACCAAACAGATTAGATCAGAAAAGAAACTCCTCTCGCCACATAATAATTGAAACACCAAATGTACAGAACAAAGAAAGGATATTAAAAGCTGTAAGAGAAAAAGGCCAAGTCACATACAATGGCAGACCCATCAGAATTACACCTGACTTCTCCTCAGAAACTTTACAAGCCAGAAGGGCCTGGACAGATATCCTACAAGTCCCGAGAGAACATAGGTGCACAGCCAGACTACTATACCCAGCAAAACTCTCTATCAACCTAGATGAAGAAAACAAGATATTCCATGACAAAATCAAATTTGAACAATATCTACCCACAAACCCAGCCTTACAGAAAATCCTAGAAGGAAAATTCCAACCCAGAGAAGAAAACTTCACCCAAGAAAACAAAGGGAATAGAAAACCCCTGAGCAACTAAACCAAAAGAGGCAGAGGACCATCATCTATACCTAACTAATGGGAAATAACAACCCCAGGTCACTAATATCCATCAACATCAATGGACTCAACTCCCCAATAAAAAGAAACAGGTTTACAGAGTGGATCCGCAAGCAAGACCCATCCTTTTGCTTTATACAAGAGACACATCTCACTACCAAAGATAGACACAACCTCAGAGAAAAGGGCTGGGAAAAGGTTTTCCAAGCAAATGGACCCAGGAAGCAAGCTGGAGTAGCCATCCTAATATCAAACAAAACAGACTTCCAACTGAAGTTAATGAAAAAAGACAAAGAAGGGCATTATATACTCGTTAAAGGAATTTTCATCAAGAGGAAATCTCAATACTGAACATCTATGCCCCAAATACAAAGGCACCTACACTTATAGAAGAAACGCTTCTAAAATTTAAATCGCACATCGATCCAAGCACTTCAATAGTGGGAGACTTCAACACCCCACTCACAACAATGGACAGATCAACAAGACTATGGCCAAAGAGAAATATTGAGTCTAACAGAGATCATGAAACAAATGGACCTAACAGATAACTACAGAATGTTTCACCCAAACACAAAGGAATACACCTCTTTCTCAGCACCTCATGGAACCTTCTCCAAAATCGACCACATAGTTGGACACAAAGATAGTCTCAATAGATACAAGAAAATTGAAATAACACCTTGTATCTTATCAGACCACCACGGAATAAAGCTGGTCTTCAACAGCAAAAGAATCAACAGAAAGCCTACACACACATGGAAAATGAACAGCTACTTACTGGGTGACCTCTGGGTCAGGGAAGAAATAAAGAAGGAAATCAAAGACTTCTTAAAATCCAACGACAATGAAGACACAACATACCCAAACCTATGGGATACAATGAAAGCTGTGCTACGAGGAAAGTTCATAGCACTAAGGGCTTTCAAAAAGAAAATTGTGACAGCTCATATTAGTGAATTAACAGCTAAGCTGGGTGAATTGGAAAAAAAAAGAAGCAAACACTCCCAAGAGGATAAGAAGGCAGGAAATCTTCAAACTTAGGGCTGAAATCAACAACTTAGAATCAAAAAGAACTATAAAAAGAATCAATGAAACCAAGAGTTGGTTCTTCGAGAAAATCAACAAAATAGACAAACACCTAACCAAATTAACTAAAAGACAAAGGGGATGAACCCAAATCAACAAAATCAGAAATGAAAAGGGAGAAATAACAACAGACATTGAGGAGATCCAGAAAATATTTGGGTTCTACTTTAAAAATCTATATTCCACCAAATTTGAAAACCAAAGTGAAATGGACAATTTACTCAATAGATTCCACCTACCAAAACTAAATCAAAATCAGATTAAAAGCTTAAACAGCCCAATAACCCCTTTGGAAATAGAAACAGTCTTTAATAATCTCCCAACCAAAAAAAAAAAAAAAAAAAAACCCAGGGCCAGATGGCTTTAGCACGGAATTCTACCGGACTTCAAAGAAAAACTAACACCATTACTCTTCAAACTCTTCCACCACATAGAAGCAGAAAGAACACTGCCAAACTCATTCTATGAGGCCACTGTAACTCTGATTCCTAAACCACACAAAGACCCAACAAAGAAAGAGAACTTCAGACCAATCTCCCTCATGAACATAGATACAAAAATACTTAATAAAATACTAGCAAACCGAATTCAAGAACACATTAAAAGTATCATACATCATGATCAAGTAGGCTTCATCCCAGAAATGCAGGGATGGTTCAATATACAAAAGTCTATCAATGTAATTCACAATATAAACAAGATGAAAGAAAAAAACCACATGATAATCTCGCTAGATGCAAAAAAGCATTTGACAAAATCCAACACCCCTTCATGCTAAATGTTCTGGAGAGAACGGGCATACAAGGACCATACCTAGAAATAATAAAGGCAATATACAGCAAGCCAGTGACCAACATCAAATTAAATAGAGAGAAGCTTGAAGCATTTCCTCTAAACTCGGGGACAAGACAAGGATATCCACTTTCACCATATCTCTTCAATATAGTACTTGAAGTCCTTGCTAGAGCAATAATACAACTAAAGGAGATCAAAGGGATAAATATTGGAAACGAAGAAGTCAAATTATCCCTATTTGCAGATGATATGTTAGTATACATAAGCGACCCCAAAAACTCCACCAAAGAACTCTTACAGCTGATAAACAACTTCAGCAAGGTGGCTGGATACAAAATTAACTCAAAAAAATCAGAAGCCCTTCTTTACAAAACAAACAAAGGCACTGAGAAAGAAATAAGGGAAACAACCCCCTTCACAATAGCCACAAAAAATACAAAATACCTGGGGATAACTCTAACCAAGTAAGTAAAGGACCTATACAACAAGATCTTCAAGCCCCTGAAGAAAGAAATGGAAGAGGCCTTTAGAAGATGGAAAGATCTCCCATGCTCATGGATAGGTAGGATCAACATAATAAAAATGGCTATCCTACCAAAAGCAATATATAGATTCAATGCAATTCCTATCAAAATACCAACACAATACTTTATACACCTTGAAGGAGCTATTCTCAACTTCATATGGAACAACAAAAAGCCCAGAATAGCTAAATCAATCCTGTACAATAAAAAAGCATCTGGAAGATTCACCATCCCAGATTTCAAGCTGTACTACAGAGCAATATTAATAAAAACAGCATGGTACTTGTATAGAAACAAACCAGTGGATCAATGGAATCGAATTCAAGACCCAAACATGGACCCACACACCTATGGCCAACTAATCTTTGACAAAGAAGCCAAAAACGCACAATGGAAGAAGGACAGCATCTTCAACAAATGGTGCTGGTTCAACTGGATGTCCACTTGCAAAAGAATGAAATTAGACCCATACCTATCACCTTGTACCAAACATAAATCCAAGTGGATCAAAGACCTTAACATAAGGCTGGCCACACTAAATATACTAGAAGAAAAAGTAGGAGAAATCCTCGAACTCATTGGTACAGGTGACAACTTCCTGAACAGAACACCAACAGCTCAGGACCTGAGATCAACAATCAATAAATGGGACCTCATTAAACTGAAAAGCTTCTGTAAGGCAAATGACACTGTCATTCGAACAAAATGGCAACCAACAGACTGGGAGAAAATCTTCACCAACCCCACATCTGATAGAGGGCTATTATCTAAAATCTACAAAGAACTCAAGAAACTAAATGCCAAGAAACCAAATAATCCAATCAAAAAATGGGAGATGGAGCTAAATAGAGAATTCACAAAGAAGGAATCCCTAATGGCCGAGAGACACCTGAAGAAATGCTCAACATCCTTAATCATCAGAGAAATGCAACTCAAGACAACTCTGAGATTTCCCCCTCACACTAGTCAGAATGGCTATGTTAAAGAGCTCAAATGACAGCACATGCTGGCGAGGGTGTGGACAAAGGGGAAACCTACTTCATTGTGGTGGGAGTGCAGGCTTGTGCCACCACTATGGAGATCAGTCTGGCGATATCTTAGAAATCTTGGAATAACTTTACCTCAGGACCCAGCCATACCACTTCTGGGCATACACCCAAAGGACCCCATCGGAGTCATAGGGAAGTCTCCTCATCTATGTTCATAGCAGCCTTATTTGTAACAGCTAGAAATTGGAAACAACCCAGATGTCCCTCAACTGAAGAATGGATTAAAACACTGTGGTACATCTATACAATTGAATATTACTCAGCTATCAGAAACAATGAATTCATGCAATTTGCAACCAAATGGATGGAACTAGAGAAGCTCATCTTGAGTGAGTTAACCCAGACTTAGAAGGATACACATGGCATCTATTCACTTATAGTAGGATTTTAGCTATATCGTACAGGATATCTGTACTACAACCAACACACCAAAAGGAACATGGACATAGACTTTTCTTTCTTTTTCTTTTTCCTTTTTCTTTTTCCTCTCTTTTTTGTTGTTGTTCTTCTTTTTTGTGGTTTTGTGTGTTTGTTGGTCTTTTTTTAGTTTTCCCCCCATAGCAAGGAGACACCTTTCACTGTCGGTACTGCCTCGTAGGCCCCCGGTGTGTAAAGAGGCTCTTGGCCCTCATATGACTCCTGAACTGTGGTGAGGGACTGTTATGCAGGTACACTCCACCCCAGAGGAACAAGACGGAAGGGTTAGGGGGTAAAGGATGGGAGGGTGGGTCTGAGAAGTGGGAAAATAGACAATATGATAGGGATGTAACCTGAAGCAACAAATAAACAAATTTATTAATTAAAAAAAGCAGGTAACAATGTTAAAACACTGCAAATAAAATAAAGGTTACATCAATTCAACCTGGTTTATAAACCTCCAAGAGTCAAAAAAACTTAGAGCTAAGGTAAAATACATGAAAAATATGGTGTTAACCCATGCCTTTAATTTCAGCAGAGATGGGAGGAGCACTATAGAGTTAGTGGTCTTATAAATTCTAGAGTTACACGGAACAGGGTGGTGAGGGTGCACACCCTTAATCTCATCATTCAAGAAGAGTACACCCTTAATCCCAACACACTAGGGACAGAAACAGGCAGATTCAGAGCTCAAGGTCAGCCTGATACAAAACACACTCTAAATAGAGAAAAACTTCGATCCAGGAGTGGTGGAACACATCTTTAATCCCTTCAGATGGGAACCACAGGTCTCTGATCCCAATAATTAGAATGCAGAGACACACACACATAGGATTTGGAAGGACCTAAGTTTAAAAGCTACTTACAAAAGGCCTACTCAATACAAACAAATTGTCCTTTGAGATCTCAAAATATATACACTAAAGCTGGTTTAGCTCCAAAATAACAAAATAATTTATTCTTTAACCCAGATTGAAAGATAATACTTTATATATTGTCAAAAAACAAATTTGCTTCAGGAGAAATATTACTTAACCTGCCCCCCAAAAAAGAGGGTAATTGTCCCAGAGTTAGGATTAGGGCAGGGCTCTGTCTTTTCTTTCTAGGAGATTCAAAGCATCCATTCAAATAACCCAGGGACAACTGAACAACAGAAACCTCAGCAGAAAACAGAATCAGACATCAAAGAAGACGAATGACCCAGATGATCCAGCCTTACAGACTCCCTCAATAGCTGTTTCCATCAAAAGTCTACAACCACAACAACTCAAAATCGCTAAGAACGTTCTGCTCTACACACTGCCCCAGCCAGAACTTCAGTAAAGCCTGGAAGATAAGCTTCTGCCTACAAACTCCTTAGGACATCTAAACAGCTGATCACAGAAGGCTGAACATAAAAGGATTGTACTAACATTTTTAACCATTTTTTCATTCTGGTTCAGGCCCCAAACAGGTTTACTATGACCCAAATCAGCAGAAAGTCATTTTAAGAGAGCGAAGTCCCATGCCCAGAGGGTGGGGAGGGTGTTTCTCCACCCCCCCCTTTTGGTTATTTGAAGGATAACTGAAAACTCTGTTATTTAGGGGAAGAGATTACAAGCTGTTAAATGGTCTTGTTAAATGGGTTTTGGAGGTTAGACCCAGGGACTTCCTTCTTTTCCTTTTCTGTATCCTTCTTTCTCTCCTATAGAGGAGTGCACGGACTTGAGAAAAATGAGACATAGACATAGTACAGGAAGGACCAAGAAGAAGGGACAGATTATTGAATATGCCCTTATACCTTTCTATATTGATACAAAATTAGTACTATATTTGGCTAAAGTGGTATTGACCATTGTTTATTGTGCAAAATTAAGATTGTATTGGACTATATCGGTATTGATCTTTGTATATTGACACAAAATTAAGATTATATTTGGCCACAATTGTATTGACCCTTGTATATTGACACAATATTAAGATTGTATTGGGCTACATAGGCATTGATCTTTGTATATTGATACAAAATTAAGAGTATATTTAGCCACATTTGAATAGATCTTTGTATATTGATACAAAATTAAAGGTAACGCTTCCTAATGGTATCGTACCTAGAGATACTTAAAAATGAAATGTGAAGCTCTGGCCTCTTGATACCAACCATCTTAAACTGTTTAGGATAGTTAAGATAAACAATCTCCTAGTCATGTAAGCATGTCATTTTGTTAGCTACTATGACAGTCTATCACAGATATTCTCTAAGCTACTCAGAAATCAAGTTGTTAAGAGACAAGCAACATTTGCTTATCTAAATACAAGAGATAGATAGGGCATCTTCAAAAACCCCAAAAGATCTGCAGAACATGGCATTCAAAGATGTTGTCTTAAATTAAGATTTTTTTTGATATCGAGACATATCAGCTCCTGCAGAACATGGCATTCAAAGATGTTGTCTTAAATTAAGATTTGTTTTTGATATCGAGACATATCAGCTCCTGACAGCAACCCCTATTCTACTCCAAGTAGAAGATGAGCATCGAAGAATCTCCAGTGTGAGGTGGTTGAATTAGTGGCAAGCCTTTCTCTTGGCATGAAAAAACTCCTTGCTTCAACTGTAGACAGACTGCTGTCCAAAAAGACAAAACTTGGTAGCAGGGAAGTCGACAGCCTAGCTCTGCCAAGACAGGGTAGGTAAGTCCTTCATAATCCCTGCTCTACAATAAATGTCTGTCAGAGAAACAGGACCAAATGGCTGAAGACTGATGCTGGAATGTATGGAGAGAAAATGGGACCTGTCCAGGCAGTCACCGGTATGTCATTTCTTAGTATTGGAAGCTGCAGGCCCTGCACTTCCTATATAATCAGATATATTTATCCCTCTCAGGTCTCTGAGGTATTTGAAGAATAGACAGCTAGATTCTCATATTTAAATTTTGAGTTGTTTAGGAATCAAGAGGGCATTCTAGATCTAAGAAGATGTTTTTAATAGTGATGCAAGTTAGTATGAAAGCTGAGTCAGTTATAGAATTTTAAACTCATGGAGATGGTTAGATAGTAGAATGTTAAAGTCAGGAGCCAAATATGTATGAACTAGACATTGGGAATGTATACTGGGCCATTTAACTCTCATAAATGTGGCATATTTATTTCTGTTGTTTTGTATAGTATTTAGTGTTATAAGAGAAGGAACCATTCGTTGGACTGAAAGGGAAAGCTGTGGGGGGGGAAGAGGGTGGAAGGGTGGGACAGGAAGGCGGAAAAGGGAAGGGATTGTGACTGAGATGTAAGTTGAAGAAATAACAAAATAAAGTATTAAAAAAAAAGATCACAGGGCAATAACTAACATGAAGTCAGAAGAGAAAATTATCAAATACCAATCTAATAGACTTTGCTGACAGAGCAGCGGACATTGTAGATAGTAGAAAACCAATAAACACAATTCATCTCAACCTCAGGATAGCCTCTGATTTTCTCCCATATTACACACTTCATCAGCAAGCAGAGAAAATATAGAAAAAAAATTTGCAGTCTTTATTTACAGAGCATAGAAGTTAGGGGTCAAGTATCCTACATTTGCATGTCATACTCCTCCCACCCAGTTACAAAATCTCCACTCATCTCACCCTTAACCTAGAGACTATCATGCTGTGTAAATGAAAAGACACAAAGAAAATAGTTGGAGACAATCCATGGATATTATCAAGAAAAAAAAGATGAGATTTTATGAGTTGAGACATAGTAAATGACATCCATGGCAGTGATGGTAAAAGAAACCAGAGCTATTGAAACACCCTTTTTATCTCCACCATGTATTTTAACAGTACTTCCTTGCCTCCTTATCCCAAACCAAGCTACATGGTGCCTTCAAAACTACTCATCCTGGTGTAATTATTTTTCTATAATGATTAGCTGACTGACACATGGTGATAAAATCTCATGCTTTAGAGTAATATGAATAGTTATAAATGTTATTGCCATTGTCCTTGTTTTCCCATCATGACAACAGGGTGAGGGACCCTATTTTTGAAGACACTACTCACTTTGGATGAGTAGGAAAATGAGAAATCAACCTTGAACTAATCATAAAATTCCTCCAAGATGGCTGTCTTTCATAGTGCCAGAAGGTGACATGGTGGAGAAAAGACATCAGTGGTCTTATCCAGTCATGGATATTGCATGCTACAATACTAATCAACCAGACAATATGTGCTTGTTGGTGCAATAGTGGCATGATCATTATGTGCTGCCTTCTACTTGGAATTGAAACCTGCTCCACAGAAATGATTTCATATTTTGAATGGAAAACAGGGTCCTAACCTCCTGGCTAAGGAGGCCATAAGCCATAGATTGAAACCTGGTGTCTTACTTAGTTGGGGTTTTGTTGCTGTGAAGACACCATAATCACAGCAACTCATAAGTGAAAACATTTAATCAGGACTGGCTTACAGTTTCAGACATTTAGTCCATTATTGTCATGGCAGGAAGCATGACAGTGTGCAGGCAGATATGGTGCTAGAGGAGCTGAGAGTTCTACATATTAATCCACAGACAACAGTAGGACATTGTGAGCCACATTGGGCATAGTGTAAACATGTATGACCTCAAAGTACACACCTTCACAGTACCACACTTCCTCCAACAAGGCCACACCTGCTTCAACAGGACCATAATTCCTAATAGTGCCATTCACTATGGCCAAACATTTAAACACAAGAGTCCATGGGGGCCATTCCTATTCAAACACTACACCTGGTAATGTGATTTTGGTAACAAGTCATGTTTCCAAATTGCCTTCTAAATATTTATGCTTATACCCAGAGACCTGGCTTGTACTCAACCTTGGTCAGAGAACTCTTTTGAACAGTCAAATGGAGACTTACAAGTAGTCAAATTGCCAAGAATAAATTATTTTGATTGCTCACCCCAAAAGGTCTGTATTTCACAGATCTATTCCCCATCACTGACTTTTACATCACTTGTGCTTCCTCTTCTGCAAAGTTCCCTGAGTTTTGGATGGTGGATAACCCAAACTGATATAGGCAACCCAAACACATGCACACTCAGTTGTTTACACTCAGCACTTTCATCATTATGAAGCTCTACATGAAGCACTTTTCACCACACAAAGAAGCTTCCCTGATAAAGTCTAAGGATGACCATCTCCCCAGTAATGGATTTTCAACTATGTTAACAGTACTAGACAGGAAATCAGCCATGTTTACAGTACTAGACAGGAAATCAACCAGGTTAACTATACTAGACGGAAAATTCCTCCTGTGGAACTAGCCTCACATCCAATTAGAAAGCAGTTAGTTATCTATCTAACTGTCATGTAACTTTTGCACCAATGGATACATATTGACAACATGTTAGTGAAGTAGCATGCAAGGCCCAGAGTTGTCTAAAACCACTCATGTCTTTCATCCCCCTTTATTGTACCTTCTGATGTGTAATGTAAGCCAGCCATCAATGAGACAGTTTCCTGGTCGGTTCAAGATTGGTTCTTATTGTCCTCCATCCAAAGAGAGTGCTGTCTTTATCAAATGAGGTCTTGCTATCTAGTTACAGTAGATAAACAGAGCCTTTGCAAAAGCTTATGTTGTTTTGAATGATTTTGATGCCTCCCTGATGAGTAATTAATAGGGATGTACTCTGTGCCTGGAAGGAGGCATACTTTCTAAATTTGCTAAACCACTTGGTTATGTTAATAACTTAGGAAAAGCACAACTGTTGAACTTACATTGTGGATGGGGAAATTTAGGCATGGGTAGCTCATAGAGTTTGCCAGAAATCTCACCCCATTAGGTAATACAAATAAGATCAGCACCTTAGCTGACTGCCTCTAAAGTCCACATGCTATGTCAACAGGACTGCTCTGCTGAAATGTGCAAGAGCTAAATGTTCAAGGTCCTCCTCTGCACAGGAAGACCTACAGTCTGAAAGTGAAGACTCAGAAGCAATACACTCTTATATGCTGTGGGATGTTTTATGTGGTTATGATAGAGCCAGAGTATGAAGTCCTTGCTAGAATACTTAAGGTACCTAGGAAAATATAACCTGAAGATGGAGGCTATGTGCACTTTGGTTATTCTCAGCAAGAATTTCTGTATGGGGCCCTATGTATACTAGGAAATGGGGCTGTATGTACACTGGAAAACGGGGCCCTATGTACACTGGGAAATAAGGGCTTATGTATACTGAGTTATGGGGCCCTCTGTACACTGGGAAATGGGTCCCTATGTACACTGGGAAATGGGGCCCTATGTACACTGGGAAATGAGGCCCTATGTACACTGGGAAATGAGAATAAATCCCTTTAGGGCTGAGCTCAGAACTAGTATCCAGTAACTTATCTTTTTACTCACCAGTTGTGCTCACTCAGTTCCTTTTGGACCTCTCTTTCTTAGGTAACAGCAAGAAATATACTAAGCCTGAACCTTATAGTCTAGCTGCGGGTGAGAAGAGTACACTACAGTAAGTAGTTAGTCATTTGAATCTCTGTTGCTCCAACAAAGGGCTCTCCATGCATTTCCAGAATGATCTTTCTGGTTAAAGACAGGAGAATAATTACCCATTAGCCAATGTCAATAGTAGGATGGCTACATATAGTCTTAAAGGGGGAAGAAAGGATTCCCAGAAGAGGGAGTGCTAAAGCCAGTCTTTAAGAATGAATGGAAATTGCATAACCTATGAAAAGAAAATTCCTGACAACAAGAGTGTCCAGAGTCAGTGAATGGTGAATAGCAGGAATTTCAAGGTGCACCTCACCATCTGGACATGAGCCATGAAAGAAATTATGGACATAGAAGCAACCAGGATAGATCGTGGGTGATATCAAAGCAGAGTCAGGGACAGAAAGACAAAACAAGAACTCACTATAATGATACAGAGACTATGAGAATGTAAATGAGTCACAGGGAAAATGGGGACCTAGCTATGAATAATACTCAGGGTTTAGAGGAAGAGCATACCTTAAACCATCATGGGAATTAAGAGTAATACATATGGATACAAACAATAAGACACTGAATATAAACTCAGAGAATTATAGTGCAAATTTGCAAATTACAGACAAACCCATTGTTCCCCCTGATCTGCTACAATATGGGAGAAGGGAGAGAGATCCAACTCGAATTCCAAGCATAGCTCTTCTGTTTGAGTCCTAGAGCCACTTGACAATGTGGGGGAGAAGAGCCAGTATGTGCCAATGTGACTTATGCCAGTCCAGAATCTTAACTTTAGGTTGATCTACTCAGCCAAGGCATTCTCAACAAAAAATACTGAAATCTAATCTTTGACTCAAGGCATTATAAAAACAACAATATTACTGACAATGACAACTCATTCTCTGGATTGTAGCAGCTTAAATAGCAGCTGGTTAGTCAGAGCATCCTTTGTCTTCAGCCCTGTAAGGTAGGATCTATATTTAGATGCCTAATGCAATCCATGCTGTCACAGAAATCTGAGTGGAGATGCCTGTTCTTTTCCCAAATTTGTTCCTTGTAATTCTCCATGGAATTGTCAACTACCATGGGAGCAAAAATGGGGTCCATCAGTTATTTGGGCCAAAACATAATAGAACTTTTATGGCTGAAATGGGATACAGTGTGGTATAATGGAAACCATTTGAAGCTACAGAAAACTGGCTTCACTTCAGTTCCCTTGAGTGCAAGAAAGACTTTAAACCTCAACTACCAGAGTTTAGCAAACATGAACTTCCCATAATATGAGCACTGTGTGAGCCCTGGCATGCCAAAACAAATGAAGACAGAACTGCCTTTAAGGACATGAAAAGTTACTAGGGAGATGATTTACACACATGACACTTGTCTTTATTATTTTTTAATTTTATGTTTATGTGTGTTTTGCCTACATAGGTGTCTATGCACCATGTGCTTTCCTGATGCCTGTGGAGGGACATTGAATCTTCTGGAACTGGTATTACAGATGATTGTGAACTGCTATGTGGGTGCTGGGAATCAAACTCTTGACCTCTGGAGGAGCAGCTAGTGTTTTTGTTTGCCAAATGATCTCTACAACCCTCAAACACAACACTTTTAAAATAAATGAGGTAAAGTGGATATTGCAGGGTCACTGAATGGGAATGTCCAGTGGACATGAAGCAGTTTTGGGCCAGATCTTCGTAGATATCCAGGCAAGAATGAAGGCATCAATCCCAACTATATGTTGCATTATGAATGAAGACATAAAACATTGGAGATATGTAAGTATGATAAATAATCACATAGAAATCCAAATTAATGTGACTGTATGAGCCTGAGGGAAATTGCTTTACTTTCTTAGCACTTACTTTCTCAATATCAAATGATTGCAAATAGTGTCTATAACAATGGATTATTACCATAATGAAAAATGAGGAACAATAAAATACCCAGGACAGTGTTTCTAACTCAGAAATTCTCAAGTGTGTAATATGGTTCTCAAAATACTTAGCTAACTGAATGTTAATGCCTGCTTTGCTCTTAATGGTAAACTGTAATCTGGACATATACAGCTAAATTAACCCAAGCTTTGAACAGATTCATTTAGGATCAGAAATGTTAATATGTTGTTTTCATTTTGGGTCTTTAAGAGCATGAGAAAAAGGGAGAGTATATAATGTTTCCCAGAACCTTTTGTACCATCCTATGGGACTCATATTCCATAACTATGGTAAGAACTATTGACCAAGGTTGGGCTAGCACATGAGATATGTTGCACAGCCTTAACCCATCTTCCTTTGTATTTCATCAGTTCATTACATTAGAAGGCCAGGGATTTTTATCCCATGACACTCTGAATCTGTGTCACAGTGATTCATATTAATGAGTAAGAGTTCTGTGAATCAAGGTCACTGTAGGCTATCACAGTTGACTGTGTGAAGGGCCATGCTCTAATTTTTCCTTTTGGGTGTCTGGAGTTAAATATGGTTGTGAGTTGCCATATGGGTTCTGGGAATTGAACCGCAGCCCACTTTGATCAATAACCCATTGCTTTTGCAAGAAATAAGTCAGTTTGATGTGGTGGCTCTGAGCCTCGCAGATACGGAAGCAGTTCACTAGCCTTCTGTACCTCATAGTTCTTCCTTACAAAATAGATAATGGGTTTGCAATCATAGAACTTTAGTGCATCATGTCAAGGTTAGTCTGCAATATGCTAAGTCCCAGCACCCTCAATTTGTAGGTCAGGGTACCTGGCTGTATGGAGTAGAATGTCACTGCCAGGCAGATTCCACATTCAGTGATACTTAGACAATAAAATAAGGACTCCCAGGAGGAGTGTATGGACCAAGTAGAACAGTTTTCTACAAAGAGAACCTTATACCTTTGAGTTCAGATGGGAGTCAGTGATGTCCAGAAGGAAGGTATCTATCTGAGTGTAATAAATCAATGGAAGTGACTTCCAGATCTCCAAGCAGAGTTCCTCCAAAGCAGTGGACCATCTATACCATTGCTCAGAAACCTCCACCAGCCCACCAAACAAACTCAAAGGCAAAATATTCAAAACAGAACCTGTGTCTTCCCTGCACCTCACCCACATGACACAAATTTTGGGAATTTTCCTGCATCCTGTTAGCAGTCTAAGCACATGGAGACTCCTCACTTCCTTTACTTTTAGGGATAGTGTTGTATTCTCTTATTTAATCTCGAGCAAGAAACATTAAAATTAAAATGTCACTATCTCCCATCCTTACAAATGATGAAAGTGAAACTCCAAAGTGTAATTGTATACTCTCACTCATATACCTGGTGAGTCCATGAACTAATATTTCAACCTGCCCTTGACTCCGTGTGAACTACATCTACCTTTGGGCGTATGACAGTACTGGTGCAGCTGCTCCTGGAACACAGGATAGGTGAGTTGTTTCAGGAGAAGAGACTGATCTTTCCCCTGAATTATACTGCCTATCATGAGTATCTCACAAATAGTATCTGCCACTGGAACAAAGTCGTAGAGCTGTCAGCTTGAATAAGACACCAGGACCAGTCCAGCAGCTGTGTCACATGATGCGTCAGGAGCATTTCCAACATTTTGATTCCTGTACATGTTATCTGAGCATGATATTTATAGGCTAGCTCTGTATCCATCACTCTCTCAAACCCCTTCTCTCATCTGTACCCATAATTGTACATTGCCTCATTAGGCACTGGACAAAGACGCAAAGCCCTATTTTATACTTAAGTTAGGGAGCAATTATTCCTCACATGTGATCAATAATTGTCTTTCTATATTGAACACCAATTGTGAATTATGTACTATAAATCCAACACAATTTAAGCATCACAGAATTCTTCAGAAATAGATTTCATGGGCCTAGAAAATGGAGGTACAAAGTGAAAGTGTTCAAAAATTGATTGATGCTAAACAACTACTAAGGGTGCAGGAGTAGAGAAATATTCAATAAAACCCATCTAGAGCCCAGGGCTACTGAGCAGCCTTGTCTCCCTCAAGGGCTTCTGGGAGCATCCTGGATCATATCAAAAGCACTCTTGGGAAAGAAAATCATCTTCCAAAACTGTGATTTCTCCTATTGCCTCTAACAGGAAGAAATCGGCAGAGGCAGGGAGGGAAGGAGACAGAAGCTTGGAAATATGTATATATATATATATATATATGTATATATATATATATACTAGAACTCTCATATATCTTTTCTTTAGGGCAAGAAAATGCTCCCATGGGTGCTATCGCACCCTGATTTACCTGAGGGATGTGTGAAGGAAGCAGGGAGAATACCCTGCTGCCAAAGAGGGCACCAGGGTTCATCTACCAGTGCTGCAAGACTGACACCATGTGGCCACATTAGCCTCCCCAGGACTTCTTCCTAAGTCACCTGCCAGAGAGCTTCCAGGTGGAAGTTAACCAGCTTCTCAGACTTCCTCAGAAAGGAGCTAGCAACAGAACAACCAACAAGAAGCCAAGCACCAGACTGGTAACTATGGAAGAGGGCATCTTGCACTTTATGGATATAAAATCCTGAACAAGTTGCCCACTTTAGTTAGTTTGTGACATGGAGGATGGAAATGTAGCTTCCCCCCAACCCCAACATTTCCTTATATCTTCAAGTTACATCTCAATCATGTTTTCCTCCCTCCTCCCCTTCCTGGTCTCACCCTCCTACCTTCTTCTCCCTCCCTGTCCTATCCACTTTGTTTTTAAATTTAAAATGTATCTTTTCTCCCCAACAGCTCCCCTTTTTAGTCCAATAAAAGGCTCTTTTTCTTATAACAATGCATACAATACAAAACAATAAGAACAATTAGGCAACAATTATGAAAATTGTAAGGTATAACAAAACAATTATGCCGTGTTGATTAGTCTGTAAATCCCTTACTTTAAGAAAGCTATAATAGGCAATTTTAAAAGTTATATGAAATTCCATTAGAAAATTAATTTTATAATTTATTGTGCAAAACAAAGAGAAATACTTATAGAAAAAAATACAGGTACAGAAATGAAACAATATAAAGCGTATAGCACCAAAATGCAACACAACAATATGGGCAGGACATAGATTTAGCTGTGCACCTTCTATGAGGAAATAAATGATTAGAGCATTCATTGATTATAGTCTGTGGTACAAAAATAATCAAACTGTGATCCAAAGCCAAATGGAACTACACATAATATTAATAGTGGGGAGAAGTCTGATGGCGCCACAGTGGGAAGGGTGAGGGACAAGAGGGACATCAGTGCACAGAAAGCCACTGCCCAGCTCTATCAAAGTCAAACTCAGCCAGTCAGAAAAGACAAACATGGAAGTCTGTCACTCCACTGCTGCATCCTTAAATTAGGACAAGGTGCTTTTCTTCACCACTCCTCAGGTGTGTGTGTGTGTGTGTGTGTGTGTGTGTGTGTGTGTGTGTGTGTGTGT
>CAJQZJ010032273.1:6954612-6979732 GCA_907164525.1 Lophiomys imhausi | reverse complement strand
TAAATAAGAGTTAAATAAATAATAATTTAAAAGCTCGGTTTCAGTTGCAACCCATGGAAGTGAATTTAGCTCAGCTGCAAAGTGCCTTCAGACCGCAGATCACAGTCTGTGACATCACTTGCCAGTTTCCAAGCTGCCGGGAGCAGCAAGGCTATTTGAGCTGAACTGCAGATTTACCCACTACAGAAACCAACCCAGGGAAAACTGCAAAATATTTGAAACTGTCCTATATCAGCCTTTTGTACTAGTATGGGCCCTTCCAGTGGGGAACCAGAGCTTACTTATACACAGTTCCGCAACCTGGATTAGTTAGGTCTCCACCTGGGAGGCGGGGCTGAATAACTCATCTTATAGGGGTGGAGTAAGGCAACGCTACTCCTACACCAAAGCGCCCCCTTTGCACCCAAGTTCAGAAGACAGCTAAAAAATTCCACATGGCCAGAGGCTCCAGACAAAAAAAAAAAAACAACAACAACAAACAAACAAACAAACAAACAAAAAAAAACAGAGCGAAATGTCTCCAAAAAAGAAAGCAACGCTATTCCGTCCAGCCCAAACCACCTCACCACAACTGAAACAC
Organism: Lophiomys imhausi; assembly: GCA_907164525.1. Taxonomy (NCBI): domain Eukaryota; kingdom Metazoa; phylum Chordata; class Mammalia; order Rodentia; family Muridae; genus Lophiomys; species Lophiomys imhausi. The sequence goes on along the minus strand of CAJQZJ010032273.1, from coordinate 6,979,152 downwards.
ATGAAAACAATGACAATTCTACATTACATTATGGAAAGTGATAGAGTCCCTTCAAGAAGAACTTAAAACTATGAAGGAATTCAAAGAAGCCAAATTTTACAAGTCAAAACAACGAATAACACCATTAAAGAGCTCCAAGCCAAGGTGACCAAGCATGAACAGGAAAAGAATAAAGCAATGAAAGATCTCCAGGCAAAAACAAGCAAACCGGAGAAGGAAATGTACAAAACGAACAATACCATTCAAGACATGAAAATAAAAATGGAAACAATAAAGAAAACACAGTCAGAGTTAAAAGAGGAAATGGAGAATCAAGAGAAGAGAACAGGGACTATGGATGTGAGTATGAAAAATAGGATGCAAGAGATGGAAGACAGGATCTCAGGCATGGACGATTCGATGGAAGAAATCAGTACAACATCCAAAGAAAATGAGAAGGCTAAAAAAATCTCTCACCCACAACATCCAAGAAATCAAGGACTCAATGAAAAGATGGAACCTAAGAATTATAGGCATAGAAGAAAGACTCTCAACTCCATGGTCCAGGAAATATCTTCAACAAAATCATAGAAGAAAACTTCCCACACCTAAAGAAAGAGATGCCAGTAAAAATCCAAGAGGCTTACAGAACACCAAACAGATTAGATCAGAAAAGAAACTCCTCACGCCACATAATAATAGAAACTCCAAATGTAGAGAACAAAGAAAGGATATTAAAAGCTTTAAGAGAAAAAGGCCAAGTCACATACAGTGGCAGACCCATCAAAATCACACCTGACTTCTCCTCAGAAACTTTAAAAGCTAGAAGGGCCTGGATGGATGTCCTACACGCCCTGAGAGAACATAGGTGCCCAGCCAGACTACTATACCCAGCAAAACTCTCTATCAACATAGAAGGAGAAAACAAGATATTCCATGACAAAATCAAATTCAAACAATATCTCTTCACAAACCCAGCCCTACAGAAGATCCTGGAAGGAAAATTGCAACACAGAGAAGATAACTACACCTAAGAAAACAGAGGAAATAGAAACCTCCATAGCAACTAAACAAAAAGAAACACAAGACAGCCAGCTATACCAAAATAATGGGAAATAACAACCCCTGGTCACTAATATCCATCAACATCAATGGACTCAACTCGCCAATAAAATGACACAGACTTACAGACTGTATCTGTAAACAAGACCCATCTTTTTGCTGTATACAAGAAACACACCTCACTATTGAAGATAAACACTATCTCAGAGTAAAGGGTTGGGAATAGGTTTTCCAAGCAAATGGACCCAGGAAACAAGCTGGAGTAGCCACCCTAATATCAAACAAAATAGACTTCCAATTGAAGTTAGTAAAAAAAAGACAGAGAAGGGCATTAAATACTCATTTAAGGAAATATCCACCAAGAGGTCCTCTCAATATTGAACATCTATGCCCCAAATACAAAGACACCTACATTTATAAAAGAAACTCTTCTAAAACTTAAATTGCACATCGATCCAAACACTTAATAGTGGGAGACTTCAACACCCCACTCACAACTATCGACAGATATTGAAGACAGAAGCCAAACAGAGAAATAATGAGTCAAACAGAGATCATGAACCAAGTGGACCTAACAGATACCTACAGAACGTTTCACCCAAACACAAAAGAATACACCTTCTTCTCAGCACCTCACAGAACCTTGTCCAAAATCGACCATATAGTTGGACACAAAGATAGCCTCAACAGATACAAGAAAATTGAAATAACCCCTTGTATCTTATCAGACCACCATGGAATAAAGCTGGACTTCAATAGCAAAAGAATCAACAGAAAGTCTACACTCACATGTAAATTGAACAACTCTTTACTAGAGGACCACTGAGGCAGGGAAGAAATAACGAAGGAAATCAAAGACTTCTTAAAATCCAACGAAAATCAAGACACAACATACCCAAACCTATGGGAGACAAGGAAAGCTGTGCTACGAGGAAAGTTCATAGCACTAAGTGCTTTCAAAAAGAAAATTGTGACAGCTTATATTAGCGAATTAACAGCTAAACTGTGTGAATTGGAAAAAAAAGAAGCAAACACTCCCAAGAGGAGCAGAAGGCGGGAGATCATCAAACTTAGAGCTGAAATCAACAACTTAGAAACAAAAAGAACTATACAAAGAATCAATGAAACCAAAAGTTGGTTCTTTGAGAAAATCAACAAAATAGACAGACCCTTAGCCAAATTAACTAAAAGACAGAGGGAGAAAACCCAAATCAACAAAATCAGAAATGAAAAGGGAGAAATAACAACAGACATTGAGGAAATCCAGAGAATATTTGGATGCTACTTTAAAAATCTATACTCCACCAAATTTGAAAACTTAAGTGAAATGGACAATTTTCTTGATAGGTTCCACTTTACCGAAGCTAAATCAAGATCAGATAAACAGATTAAACAGCCCTATAAACCATAAGGAAATAGAAACAGTCATTAAAAGTCGCCAAACCAAAAAAAGCCCAGGGCCAGATGGCTTTAGCATGGAATTCTACTGGACCTTCAAAGGGGAGCTAACACCAATACTTTTCAAACTCTTTCACAAAATAGAATGTGAAAGACCATTGCCAAACTCATTCCATGAGGCCACAGTCACCCTGATTCCTAAACCACACAAAGACCCAACAAAGAAAGAGAACTTCAGACCAATCTCCCTCATGAACATAGATGCAAAAATACTTAATAAAATACTAGCAAACCGAATTCAAGAACACATCAAAAGTATCATACACCATGATCAAGTAGGCTTCATCCCAGGGATGCAGGGATGGTTCAACATACGAAAGTCTATCAAAGTCATTCACCATATAAACAAGATGAAAGAAAAAAAACCACATGATAATCACGCTAGATGCAGAAAAAGCATTTGACAAAATCCAATACCCCTTCATGCTAAAAGTTCTGGAGAGAACGGGCATAAAAGGACTGTACGTAGAAATAATAAAGCCAATAAACAGCAGGCCAGTGGCCAACATCAAAATAAATGGAGAGAAACTTGAAGCATTTCCTCTAAACTCAGGGACAAGACAAGGATGTCCACTCTCACCATATCTCTTCAATATAGTACTTGAAGTTCTTGCTAGAGCAATAAGACAACTAAAGGAGATCAAGGGGATAAACATCGGAAACAAAGAAGTCAAATTATCCCTATTTGCAGATGATATGATAGTATACATAACAGACCCCAAAAATTCCACCAGAGAACTCTCACAGTTGATAAACACCTTCAGTAAAGTGGCTGGATACAAAATTTATTCAAAAAAATCAAAAGCCCTTCTTTATATAACAAAAAAATGGGCTGAGAAAGAAATAAAGGAAACAACCCCCTTCACAATCGTCACAAACAACATAAAATACCTGGGGGTAACTCTAACCAAGCAAGTAAAGACCTGTACAACAAGAACTTCAAGCCCTTGAAGAAAGAAATGGAAGAGGCCTTTAGAAGATGGAAAGATCTCCCATGCTCATGGATAGGTAGGATCAACATAATAAAAATGGCCATCCTACCAAAAGCAATATATAGATTCAATGCAATTCCTATCAAAATACCAGCACAATTTTTTTATAGACTTGGAAAGAGCTATTCTCAATTTCATATGGAACAACAAAAAGCCCAGAATAGCTAAATCAATTCTGTAAATAAAAAAAACATCTGGAGGTATTACCATCCAAGATTTCAAGCTGTACTACAGAGCAATAGTTGTAAAAACAGCATGGTATTGGTATAGAAACAGACCAGTAGATCAATGGAATTGAATTGAAGATCCAGAAATAGACCCACACACTTATGGCCACCTAATATTTGACAAAGAAGCCAAAATGGCACATTGGAAGAAGGACAGCATCTTCAACAAATGGTGCAGGTGCAACTGGATGCCTACTTGTAAAAGAATGAAATTAGACCCATACCTATCACCTTGTACAAAACTTAATTCCAAGTGGATCAAAGACCTTAACATAAGTCCGGTCACACTAAATATACTAGAAGAAAAAGTGGGAGAAACCCTCGAACTCATTGGCACATTTGACAACTTCCTCAACAGAACACCAACAACTCAGGACCTGAGATCAACAATCAATAAATGGGACCTCATCAAACTGAAAAGCTTCTGTAAGGCAAAAGACACTGTCATTAGAACAAAATGGCAGCCTATAGACTGGGAGAAAATCTTCACCAACCCCACATCTGACAGAAGGCTAATATCCAAAATCTACAAAGAACTCAAGAAATTAAATGCAAAGAAACCAAATAACCCAATCAAAAAATGGGGGACAGAGCTAAATAGAGAATTCACAAAGGAGGAATCCCTAACGTCTGAGAGTCACTTGAAGAAATGCTCAACATCCTTAATCATCAGAGAAGTGCAACTCAAGACGACTCTGAGATTCCATCTCACACCTGTCAGAATGGCTAAGATAAAGAGCTCAAATGACAGCACATGCTGGCGAGGGTGTGGAGAAAAGGGAACCCTCCTCCATTGCTGGTGGGAGTGCAGGCTTGTGCAACCACTTTGGACGTCAGTCTGGCGATATCTTAGAAAACTTGTAATAGCTCCGCCTCAGGACCCAGCCATACCACTTCTGGGTATACACCCAAATGCCTCTTCACAGAATCATAAGGAAGTTTCCTCATCCATGTTTATAGCAGCCTTATTTGTAATAGCTAGAAACTGGAAACAACCCAGATATTCCTCACCGAAGAATGGGTTAAAAAACTGTGGTACATCTACACAATGGAATATTATTCAGCTATCAGGAAGAATGAAATTATGAAATTTGCAGCCAAATGGATGGAAGTAGAAAAGCTCATCCTGAGTGAGCTAACCCAGACTCAGAAGGATGCATATGGCATCTATTCACTTATAGTAGAATTTTAGCTATATAGTAGAATGTATCGATACTACAACTAACACACCAATGCAAACTTGGACATAGACTTCTTATTTTTAATTTTTATTTTTTATATATTAGTTATATTTTTTCTATTTTTTAAAATCTTTTTTATCTATTGTCTGCTTATTGGTTTGTTGGTTTAGTAGTTCTCTCTCCCGGGCAACGAGACACTTTTCACTGATGGTACTGCTGAGTAGAACCCAATGAATGAGGAGGCTCTTGGCCCTCATAAGACCTCTCAACTGAGATGAGAGACTGTTATATAAGGACACCCCACCCCAGAGAAATGGGATGGAAGGGTTAGGAGGTAAAGAAAATAAATGAAATGGGATGGTTTGACCTTTTACTACTAATTGTCATAAATTGTTTAGGAAAATTAAAAAATGCAAACTAATGGTTATGCGAGCCAGTCATTCTGTTAGGTACTATGACAGCCCATTATAGTTACTTTCTAAGCTAATCAGAAATAAACCTGCTAAGAGACAAGCAATATCTGCTTACCCTAAAATAAGAGATAGATACGGCCTCTTCAAAAACCTCAAGAGATCTGCAGAATATGACATTCAAAGATGTTTTCGTAACTTTAGATTTTTTTTATATCGAGACATATCAATTCCTGACAGCGCCCCCTATTCTCCTCCAACTAGAAAATGAGCATCGAAGAATCTCCAGTGGGAGATGATTGAATTAGTTGTAAGCCTATCTCTTGGTAGGAAAAGCCCCTTGCTCCAACTGTAGACAGAATGCTGTCCAAAAACGACAAAACCTGGAAGCAGGTAAGTTGACAGCCTAGCTCTGCCAAGACAGGGTAGGTAAGTCCTTCATAACCCCTGCTCTACAATCAATGTCTGTCAGAGAAACGGGGCCAAATGCCTGAAGATTGATGCTGTAATGTATGGAGAGAAATATAGGAACTGTCCAGGCAGCCACTGGTATGTCATTTCTTAGTTTGGAAAGCTGCATGCCCTGTACTTCCTATAAAATCAGATGTATTTATCCCTCTCAGGTCTCTGAGGTGGTTGAAGAACAGATAGCTAGAGTCTCATAATTAAATTTTGAGTTGTTTAGGAGTGAAGAGAGTGTTATAGATCTAAGAAGATACTTTTAAAATTGTGTAGCAAGTTAGTATGAATGTTGAGTCAGATATAGAACTTTAAACTCATGGAGATGGTTAGATAGTGGAATGTTAAAGTCAGGTGCCAAATACATATGGACTGGACATTGGAAATGTATACTAAGCCATATAACCCTCATAACTGTGGCCTAATTACCTCTGTTGTTTTGTATTATATTTATTATTATAAGAGAAAGAGCCATTTGTTGGACTGAAAGGGGAAACTGTAGGGGGAGGTAAGATATACCTTAAATTTAAAAGAAAAAAAAAAGGGAAGAGGATGGGGTGTTGAGGGTGGGAGGGTGGGACTGGAGGGGGAATAGGGAGGGGACTGCAATTGAGATGTAACTTGAAGAAGTAAAAATTAAAGGGAAAAAAAGATTGGGAGCAAATTCTTAATCATCTTTATAGTCTAGTTTTAATTGTGTTTCTCCCAAACACATTGAATTCCTAACCACAAATGTGACTTCATTAGGAAATTATATTACTGCAATTGTAATTGGTGCCCTTAGTGCACTGGTTGGCATTCTAAAACAAGATGAAGCATACCTAGTGAAGACGGTCATGTGGGCGGCGGAGCTTAGAGTCATACTGCTCCATCCAAGGAATGTCACATGTGGCATCAAACAATAGCAGTGCACATGTGCAAAGGAGGCCTCTCCTTGATAACACTCTAGTCCTGCAAGCACACACCGCAAGCTTCTAGCATCCAGAGCCAGAACAGATATTTCTATTGTTTTCATCTACAGATTTAATATGCTGCTATGGAGACCTAGAAAGTAACTATGGCTCCGTGTAAATGACGACTTCACATGTTGAACTGTTGAAAACTCTGGAAATAACAGTCTCCATGGCTTGGATGTGGAGTGGGGTTAAAACAAACATTGTAAAGAAAACTCTGTGGTGGTGTTATTGAGCAATTAAAATCATTCCCAAGGGTCCAAGAGGACCCACATCCTATGATCTTGAGATCCCAAAAACCTGACTGAGGATGATTCCAGGGCTCCATTACTATACTTGAGGAGAATTTTTGATAGTGGTGCCAGTACAACTTGAGTTTTATAACAACCCCACACCACTCACATTGAATAGGAGCCACCAATTAGCAAAAGGCCTTTTAAACTGCTGATTGGTCTTACATAGTGACCTAGTCAACTTCAAGTAGTACTTTTCCTTCATACAGATTGCTTATTTTGTTTCTATCTTGCACTCTTTTAGCAAATGGAGAAATGAATATTTTAGACACAAAATGCCTGCTTGGACTAAGACACAGTGACTGAGATTCAGTGAGTTCTCCAACACTGCCCCAAATACCTCATTTATCCTTGGAATGGAGAGGGATTAAATCATTGTGACTGTGAAATCCAGCTAAGCAGCACAGAAAGCCTAGTGAAAAGCTATCTATTTCTTGTACTGTGGATGCTCTGTGTTAGGAATGGTTATCATCTTTATTGCTGGAAGAGTCTGCTTCTTTTTCTGATTATACCTCAATATTGGATACTGAATTGCCTTTTTCATAAAGTTGCACATGGAAATATGACAACATGGAGGTTGAACATAAAATGGTGAGGAGGCTTTCCAATGGTTAGTGGAGGGACAGAGGTGGGTTCAAATTTCACTTGTGTTCTAACTTTCCAAGTTTTTCCACTATCTGCTTTGCCTTTCCAAAGAGGGACAGGGATTCCTCAAAGGAGGGTTGAAGGGGCAATATTCATTAACATCAGCTACATCACATGCTGTCCCAAATTCTGATAGATTTGCTCCATAGAGCTATTAAGAAATGCACTGACCCAAGGACTGTAAATTACCATTTTCCTCATGCACAGCTCCAACCAGCTTTTTAACACCAAGGTAATACCTTTATTAAAATAAGCATCAGTTTTCTGGGCATTTACACTATAGCACTCCTGGTTTTCCATCCTTGACTCCATTAATAGAATTCTCTTTAATTCATTTTCACTTTTAATGGCTTTGACAAGGCCTAATTTGCAGGCACAATTGCTAATTTTACAGTGGCTTTCTGCTTTGTCAGCATGAGACTGATAAGGAGTTATTAATAGAAGAATGGGATTCCCTTTTCATCCTTTTGCTCTTGATTGTAGAAGGAGGTGGGGCAAAAATCCATTATTTAATAACATTTGTTCTTTCCGAAAGGTCATCACACCTGCCCTTCAACTTCTCCTAAACTGTAGCAGTATCAGCAGCCACACAACTGCTTTCTCTTCCTGAAAGGTTCCTGGCTTCACTCCATGTTACACAGCTGCTATAAGACCGTCTTTGAATCCACTTCTGAAAGTGGGTACAAAAATGGGAATTCTCTTGGCATTTCTGCACGTTTTCCAAATAATATTTCCTCAATATAAGAATTTGAAACTACTTCAGTGACCTGCCTTAGGATTCTCAGAATAATTGCTAAATGTGGAAAATATGGGCTAGAGGTTAAATGTAGCTACTACTAGTAGAGAGGATGGATAATGAGCAGTGGGCTAAGTAAAAGATTAATTTATTTTTCACATAAAATACATCTTAAAATACATGTTTGGGATATTGTATTGTCACCACAGAACCCAGCCTCTTGTTGCTCTTCAGTTTTATGGTTACATGCAGCTTCCAATGTTAAGCCTGCCCTGTAGTTTATGACATACATGATTTTGAGAACGAATCAAAACACCCAGACAGGAAGCAAAAGTAAATGTCTTCTCTTAGCCCATCCCAGAAGCTGCCCAGTAATATGTTAGTGACTACAAAGATCAGGGGAGGCTAGTAAACATTTTATTTTGCTGCTGCTGCTGAAACTAATTTTGTTATCCAGGAAACAGGACATGGAAGCATGAGAGAGGCAAATGGCATGTATACTATATGCAGCAAAAAGGACACCTGCATAAGGAAAGTCCATAAACCGTCATCAATAAGCTGTTTTGGAAATCAAGTAAGAAACAAAATTAACTTACTCCTATGAAGAATAAAAGCTTATATATGCTCCTATTGTCTTCTTAGTCTGGGATATTTTCTCCTTCCTTGCTCTCTGGGAAAACCGCTATGAATAATTCACTCTTCTTGAATATCACCTGGTATCCCCTGCTCTAAATGACTTGTCTTTTTCTTTTGAGACAGATTTTTACTGTGTAGCCCAGCCTGTACCTAAGTTGATGATCCTCATGCCTCGGCCTCCCAAGTGTTAGAATTGATGGTGAGAGCTGCTATACCCAATCTGGTAACACTCTGTTCTTACCTTATGTACCACTTTCTCTTCTTAGCAGGAGTAGATAGTAAAGTACACAGTGTTACCTTTATCTCTCAGATCTAAGAATTTGGATAGAACTATCTACCCTTTGAATTGCAACTTCCTACCTCTTTTAGAAGGAATGCTACATCCCTAAGCTGGGACATCTAAAAAATAATCAGATGATATCTGTAGCCCATGGTTTCAGAGAACCCATAACATATGATAGTTTTCTTCTTTATGCACCATCCTTTATATACTTGCTATAATTTGTAGAAGAAAATGTCCTATTTAAGCTATATAAATGTTCTTTTGGTTTAGGTCATATACTACTATAATTTAACATACTACAAGGATTATAAAGTCGTTTGATATAATTTATTTCTATATTTTTCCTTAAAATTCTATATGAAAATGTAGTTCATCCAAAGGACAAAGACAATTCAATAGTCATCAGTGGGAAGAATGACATGAAAAGACTATAATTGAGAACTGACCTATGCAAACTAGAATTAAGCTTCAATGATAACATCTGTAAAACTGTCTTGAAGACAAAACATAATAATGAGGTAATATGAAAGCAACAATATATTAACTATAATAAATAGATGTAAAATGCCCAAGTTATATAAATGAAACAAAAAAGAGAGAGAAATACATCCTTAATCATCAGAGAAATGCAACTCAAGATGACTCTGAGATTCCATCTCACACCAATCAGAATGGCTAAGGTCAAAAACTCAAAAGACAGCATATGCTGATGAGGATGCAGAGAAAGGGGAACATTCCTCCATTGCTGGTGTGAGTGCAAACTTGTACAATCACTATGGAAATCTCTCTGGCTATATATTAGAAAACTTGTAATAGGTCTATCTCAAGAACCAGCCATACCACTCCTGGGCATACATCAGAAGATTCCTCACCAAGCCACAAGGACATCTCTTCACCTATGTTCATAGCAGCTTTATTTGTGACAACTAGAAACTGGAAACAATCCTGAAACAATCCAGATGTCCCTCAACTGACAAATGGTTAAAACAAAACAAAACAAACAAAAAACCCTGTGATACATTTACACAATGGAATACTACTCAGCTATCAAAAACAATGAAATCATGCAATTTGCAGCCAAATGGATGGAACTACAAAAGCTCATCCTGAGTGAGCTAACCCAGACTCAGAAAGATGCACACGGCATGTATTCACTTATAACTGCATTTTAGCCATATAGTACAGGATAATGACCCTACAATCAACAGACAGAAAGGAACAGGAACATGGACTTTGTACCTGTTAGTGGGATACATTGCCCTAGTGGAGCTACCATGTCGGCCCCCAGTGTAAGAGAATGCTCTTATCCTTTATATGACTGATGAACTGAGGGAGGCTGAGATGTGGGGGCACCCCACATGGGAGGAATAGGATAGGTGGGAGAGGGATAGAAGGTCAGAGGGTGTGATTGAGAAGGGTGGAGGGAGGGGGCTGTGAGGGAGATGTAACTTGAAGTAAGAAATAAATGTAATTAAAAAAGAAAAAAGAAAAAAAAAAAGCCAGGCATAGTGGAACATACCTGTAATCCCAACAACACAGAGGTAGAGACAGAAGATCCCTGGGGTTCACTGCCTAGCCAACCTGTCAAACTGGTGAGTTCTGGGTTCAGTATGTGATCCTGTCTCTAAAGATAAGTTGGAAAGTGACTTAAGAAGATACCAGATGTCAACATCTGGTTTCCCATGTGTGTGAACACTGGTGCATTAGCACCTACCCATACATGCAAACACATGTATGAACACATGGACATATGAAAATGGAGGGACAGGATAGACCTCATTTATCACATCTCTACAGGCTATGTCTGTGGCAAAAGATGCTATCTTATGAAATATGAATGTGAGGGTCTTACTTTTCATTGTAAACATAGCTAAGTCTGGAACTCAAGGCAAACCACACCTTGGTGATCACCCTAATAACATTCAAATCACTGAAACAAATGGAATTATGTGGAATAAAACCAATGTGATGGGACTAAGTAGTCTTAAATTGATATTCGCAGAGACGTCAAATAGCATATAATTTGACATAAGGGATAGATGTAACTAAAACCAGAGAAATATCTATACAAATAAATGAAAATGAGCTAACTCAAACTTTATCATCTTCTAGTGCAAACTTCACTTTCTTCTAAAGCTTTCATTGGATGCATTAAATAATCTTTTTAAGGACACTGTCATTAGAACAAAATGGCAACCTACCGATTGGGAAAAGATCTTTCCCAACCCTACATCAGACAGAGGGCTAATAACCAAAATTTATAAAGAACTTAAGAAATGAAAAAAACAAGAAACCAAATAATCCAATCAAAAAATGGGAAACAGAACTAAACTGAGAACTCACAAAAGAGGGATCTCTAATGGCTGAGAGATAATTTTATTTTAGAAAAAAATGTTAAAGTTCTATGAAACTCAGAAAACATTATCACATACTATATTTTCATGAAAAGTAGTGATTCTAAAAATGGATAACAGAACAGACATCAAAAGTAAACTTGGAAGTGTAGACATCATCTCTTAAAGAAAAGAGGCTATCTGGAAGTATCAGAAAAAAATTAAAACACTAATATTGAAGTTGCTTTAGCTTTGCCAAAGATATACCAACAAAAAAATTTTAAAGAATTTCAGCAAAATATTACAGTAAAGTTTTAATTATGTGCTTAATTAAATGGCATAATTGCTGAATAAAGCTAAAAAAAAGTCCCCTTGAAAAATATTAATCAGTTATTAATTTGCTCAAAAATGAGTGGAAGAAACATAGTGGATGCAATTAGAAATTGAATAAAGACAATTATCCTAAAATTACAGGGGGAATTACTTCAAATAATATTTTCAAAACCCTAAATAATATTAAGTTGACTACATTGTAGAAAAACCTGTGTTTTTAAATATAGATCCAATAAAATTGTGAGTTTTGTTTTAAAAATTTGGAGTGATAGAATCTGTTAATCATTGTAAAACCTCTACCAATAATAAATCAGACATTAAAAATGTATTTGTACAACATATCCTGATTATAGTCCTCTGCTCTCCTCCCAGTTCCTCCCCAGTTCCTATTCCATTCAGTTTCACTCCTTTTCTGGCTCTCATTAGAAATGAACAGGCTTCTAAGAGATAACAAGAAACCATAACAAAATAAAATATAATAAATACAAAACAAAAACCATCATATCAATGTTGGACAAGGCAAACTGTAATCAGGATATTTTGTGTGAGAAATAAATCTATTTTTAATAAACAGGATGGAAGTAATAATTCATTTTTGGGCAATAAAAATTAATTTGTAAATATAAAACTGCACTTACAGGACCCTAAGTAAGATCCTTTATAATAAAATACAGAGTGCTGGGCTGGAGAGATGGCTCAGCAGTTAAGATCATTGGTTGTTCTTCCAAAGGACCCAGGTTCAAATCCCAGCATGATAATGGCAGTTCATAGCTGTCTGCTATGGGCGGGTATGGTGATGCACGCGTTTAATCCCAGCACTCGGGAGGCAGAGGCAGGTGGATCTCTGTGAGTCCAAGGCTAATCTGGTCTACAGAGTGAGTCCAGGACAGCCAAGGATACACAGAGAAACCCTGTCTTGACCCCCCCAAAACAAAAAACAAAACAACAAAAAAAGTGTTAATGTACATTCAGATAGGTAAACAAATACTGTGAAAGATACCTTCCTCTAATATATGTAAAGACTTATAATATTTACTGCAACCCACAATCTTCCCAAAGTTAGGTAAAAGATCTAGGGACAGTAAAGTGGAAAGTAGAAATAAAGATCCCACAAATAGCTGAGATACCCAATTACTATGCCATTAATAAAAATGTAAACATAGAAAGAAGAACAGTTATTGAGGAAGAGGAAGAAGAAAAGGAGATAGAGAAAGGAGGTAGGGAGAAGAAAAGCAGAAAGGAAGAGAGGAAAAAAGATAGCAGGGAGGAAAGAAAAATGGGAAGGCGGGGAAGAGAGATTTTGAGAGGAATGGAGGTACCAACCATACAAATTAACTCTTAGCTATGGACAAAAATGAAATTAAAAATATTTCCCAAATTGCATATATCAATGTAATACTACCAAAATTTCAACTTAAAAACTTAATATATGTTGTTCTGAATTAAAAGCTTTGTTAGGCATTTGCAAATCTTCACTCAGCATTATTCCATAGAAGTCACAGGATATATAAATTCGTAATAAAAATTCATAAGTAACATGATACTATGACTCTCAAATAAAAGCAAGCCTGAGTATAGGGAACACAGAAATTATACAACAAAATAGTCCCTGGAGACTGTTTATATGTGTTTTTAATATGCTTATGTTTTCAAAATAGTTAAAAAATAAAGAAGTCCTCATGTAGAGTCCAAGGAATCACTGAATCATTTAAGCTTGGGGCACATCGTAGTCAGTAAAGTGATTGCCTTTTTCCATGGGGTCCTGAGTTTGAGCCTCCAAATACATAAAAAAAAGCAAGTTGGGCATAATGCTACACACCTGTAATCTCAGTACTGGAATGGTGGAGAAAAACAGTTTCCTGTGGCTCTCCAACCAGCTAAGTAAGGCTACTCTTTGAGCTCCAGGCTAAGTGAAAGTCTCTGCCTCCAAAATGTTTATGGTACCTGAGTCACAATACCTGAAGTTGCCCTCTAACCTACACACTGACATATACATTTGTACATGCACTTGTACACACATTCACCTGAACATGTGCCCCCAAACTTACACATACACACAGAAAATAAAAAAGCTTAATAAATAAATAAATAAATAAACAAACAAACAAATAAATAAATAAATAAATAAATAAATAAATAAGAAAAAGTACCCTACATGCTGGCTATAGGATTCCTGAAATTAGAAACATAAGGAATGACACAGAATTGAATATGTCAGCTGAATAACTACTGTGGGTCTTTTCAAGCATAAGATGAAATGTTTGATGACATAATACAAGTAAGAAATAGACATTATAAAAATTATGTTCAGTCCTTTTGTGCTCAGCTATTTAAATGTCCTAAGAAGTTTGTAGACAGGAGCTGAACTTCAGGGCTTTACTGGAGTTCTGGCTGGAGCAGTATGTAGAGCTGAACAGTCTTAGTGATTTTGAGTTGTTGTGGTTGTAGACTTTTCAGGAAACAGCTATTGAGGAAGTCTTCAAGGCTGGATCACCTGGGCTACTTGTCTTCTTTGGTGTCTGATCTGTTTTCTTCTGAGGTTTCCGTTGTCCAGTTGTCCCTGGATTCCTTGAATGGATGCTTTAAATCTCCTGGAAAGATAAGAACATAGCCCTGCCTTAATCCTAACTCTAACTCTGGGTCATTACCTTTTTTCTTTCGGGGGGGGGGGTCAGGTAATATTTTTCCTGGAGCAAATTTGGTTTTTTGACAGTACATAAAGTATTACCTTTCAATTTGGATTAAAGAAGAAATTATTTTGATATTTTGGAGCTAAACAAACTTTTAGTGTATATATTTTGAGATTTCAAAGGACAATTTGTTTGAATTTCAGCATGCCTTTTGTAAGTAGCTTTTAAACTTAAATCCTTCCAAATCCTATGTGCCTTTTTCTGCATTCTAAGCACTGGGATCAAAGACATGTGGTTCCCAACTGATGGGATTAAAGAAGTGCTCCACCACCCCTGCATCAAAGTTTTTCTCTATTTAGAGCTTGTTTTGTGTCAGTCTGACCTTGAGCTCTGAGATCTGCCTGTTTCTGTCTCTAGTGTGTTGAGATGGGATTGAGGGTGTGCACCATCACCACCCTGTTCCTTGTAACTCTAGAATTTATAAGACAACTAACTCTATAGTGATCCTCCTGTCTCTGCTGGAGTTAAAGGCATGGGCTAACACCATGCATTTCATGTATTTTACCTTAGGTCCAAGTTTTTTCAACTCTTGGAGGTCTAAGAAGATTTTAAAAATTGTGATGCAAGTTTGTATGAAAGATGAGTTAGATATAGAAATTTAAACTCAGCCGGGCGGTGGTGGCGCACGCCTTTAATCCCAGCACTTGGGAGGCAGAGGCAGGCGGATCACTGTGAGTTCAAGGCCAGCCTGGTCTACAAAGTGAGTCCAGGACAGCCAAGGATACACAGAGAAACCCTGTCTCGAAAAACCAAAAAAAAAAAAAAAAAAAAAAAGAAATTTAAACTCGTGGAGATGGTTAGATAGTAGAACGTTAAGTCAGGAACCAAATACATAAGGAATGGACATTGGGAATGTATGCTAAGCCATATAACTCTCATAATTGTGGCCTATTTATTTCTGTTTTTTGTATTGTATTTATTGTTATAAAAGAAAGAACCATTTGTTGGACTGAAAAGGGGAGCTGTTGGGGGGAAAAGATATACCTTAAACTTAAAAAAAAAAAGGAAGAGGATGGGGGTTGAGGGGGAAGTGGGTGGGAGGGTGGGACTGGAGGGGAGAGTAGGGAGGGGATTGTGATTGAGATGCAACTTGAAGAAATAAAAAATAAATTATAAAAAAATTATGAAGCATGGGGAATAAAAAGGCCTAAAATATTTGGAATTGTAATCTATCTAATGATTTCACTGGACTTCTGTCGTCAAGATTATACAATTGGGCGGGGCCAAGATGGCGGCAACCTACACTGACGCATTTTGAACGTGGGGAAAAAAGAGCCATAAAAAACACAGAGTTATTGGGCACTGTGCAAAAACCGGAGGGGCTAGACCCCTCCCCCCAAACACTCACAGCTCCCAAGGGACTGTTAAAAGTCCCAGGGCAAGGCTCTCACCCATCTCTCAGAGTCACTAAACCCGGGACTCTGGAACTCCCGTTTGGAGAGGCGCCTGGTAAGATCGATCCCAACTTACAGCAGGCAGAATCAGGGTCCACTTGGCCATAGATCGCTGGCCTATTGGGCTCCCCACACATCAGGTTGAACTTATACCCACTTAAAAATCTTTGCGAGATAGTGGAAGGCTTAGCAAGGAACAAACAGGGGGCTCAACGGGTGGTCCGCAGCCGCTCGTGAAGCGGAGGGCGGGAGGTTCCCAGAGAGCATGGAAAGTTGGGAACACAAAGGCGGGAGGGAGGGGCTGAATCCATCACACTTACGGTGGCGCAGCTGGGGGGTGAGCACAGCTGGCAGGGCCAAATCCCTGCGAACCCACGGCAGTTCATCTGGGGAGAGAGACAGGCGTGGGCGGGGCCAGGGATCCGTGCACCCACGGCTGAGCTGCTGGGACGAGAGGTCCACTCAGGCAGTCGGAGAATCCGGGGCTTGGGGTACCCACGGGACCCGTGGTGGTGCAGACAGGAAGGGAATCAGGCACAGAGTCCAGCTCTGTGGCGAGAAGCCTAGAGAGAAACCAGAAATCGGGTCAATAGCTGTATCCTGGAAAATCCAGACATATTAGGTGTGGAGCCAGACCCTGTCAGCCTCCACAACGACAAACAAAGCCCACAGAATCTGTGCCTGGGCAAACAGGCCCATACTATCAGAACCATTACAGGCTGATAACACAGAGTGCAACATAGGGAAGTCTGAATTGGGAGCAGTGAAACAATCCTGGTCCATTACTCACAACCTGGGAATAGGCTGCACCAGCTCACAGTGCCTCAGGCGATTAAAACCACAGTGACCTTGATATCCCCCTGTAAGCAAGGACAGATAGCCAAGTAACTCGTCCCCTGCACCAAATCATCCACTGTGGTTTCAAGCACAGAAAACAGACAGCTAAACACATCCAATGGTGAAAGGTCAAAAAAAAATACAAAACAAGGAATTATGACTCCAACAAAGCAGAATCATCTTAGCTCATCCAATTCGGATGACCACACACCAACAGAAACACATGAAAACATTGACAATTCTGCGGTATGGAAAGTGATAGAGTCCCTGCAAGAAGAACTTAAATCTATGAAGGAATTCAAAGAAGCCACAATTCTACAAATTAAAACAAGGAACAACACCATTAAAGAGCTCCAAGCCAAGGTGACAGAGCTTGAACAGGAAAAGGAAAAAGCCATGAAAGATTTTCATACAAAAACAATCAAGCTGGAGAAGGAAAAGTATAAAACGAACAAAACCATACAAGACATGAAAATAGAAATAGAAACAATAAAGAAAACACAGTCAGAGTTAAAAGAGGAAGTGGAGAACCAAGGGAAGAGAACAGGAACTACGGATATGAGTATCAACAATAGGATGCAAGAGATGGAAGACAGGATCTCAGGCATGGAAGATTCAGTGGAAGAAATCAGTACAACATCCAAAGAAAATGAGAAGGTTAAAAAATCTCTCACCCACACCATCCAAGAAATCAAGGACTCAAGGAAAAGACGGAACCTAAGAATTATAGTTATAGAGGAAAGAGAGGACTCCCGACTCCAAGGTCGAGGAAATATCTTCAAAAAAATCATAGAGGAAAACTTCCCAAACCTGTAAAAAGAGATGCCAATAAAAATCCAAGAGGCTTACAGAACACCAAACAGATTAGACCAGAAAAGAAACTCCTCTCGTCACATAATAATTGAAACCACAAATGTACAGAACAAAGAAAGAATATTAAAAGCAGAAAAGAAAAAGGTCAAGTCACATACAATGGCAGACCCATCAGAATTACACCTGACTTCTCCCCAGAAACGTTAAAAGCTAGAAGGGCCTGGTCAGATATACTACAAGTCCTGAGAGATCATAGGTGCCCAGCCAGACTACTTTACCCAGCAAAACTCTCTATCAACATAGATGGAGAAAACAAGATATTCCATGACAAAATCAAATTTAAACAATATCTACCCACAAACCCAGCCCTACAGAAAATCCTAGAAGGAAAATCCCAACCCAGAGAAGAAAACTCCACCCAAGAAAACAAAGGGAATAGAAAACCCCTGAGCAACTAAACCAAAAGACGCACAGGACCACCACCTATACCAAACTAATGGGAAATAACAACCCCAGGTCACTAATATCCATCAACATCAATGGACTCAACTCCCCAATAAAAAGACATAGGTTTACATAGTGGATCCGCAAGCAAGACCCTTCCTTATGCTGTATACAAGAGACACATCTAACTATGAAAGATAGACACTGCCTCAGAGTAAAGGGCTGCGAAAAGGTTTTCCAAGCAAATGGACCCAGGAAGCAAGCTGGAGTAGCCATCCTAATATCAAACAAAACAGACTTCCAACTGAAGTTAATGAAGAAAGACAAAGAAGGGCACTATATACTCATTAATGGGAATATTCATCAACAGGAAATCTCAATACTGAACATCTATGCCCCAAATACAAAGGCACCTACTTTCGTAAAAGAAACACTTCTAAAACTTAAAGCGCACGTCGATCACAGACATTAGTAGTGGGAGACTTCAACACCCCATTCACAGCAAAGGACAGATCATCAAGACAGAAGACAAACAGAGAAATATTGAGTCTAACAGAGATCATGAAACAAATGGACCTAACAGATATCTACAGAACGTTTCACCCAAACACAAAGGAATACACCTTTTTCTCAGCACCCCACGGAACCTTCTCCAAAATCGACCACATAATTGGTCACAAGGAGAGTCTCAATAGATACAAGAAAATTGAAATAACACCTTGTATCTGATCAGACCACCACGGAATAAAGCTGGTCTTCAACAGCAAAAGAATCAACAGAAAGCCTACACACACATGGAAATTGAACAGCTCCTTACTGGATGACCACTGGGTCAGGGAAGAAATAAAGAAGGAAATCAAAGACTTCTTAAAGTCCAACGACAATGAAGACACAATATACCCAAACCTATGGGATACATTGAAAGCTGTGCTACAAGGAAAGTTCATAGCACTAAGTGCTTTCAAAAAGAAAATTGTGACAGCTCATATTAGTGAACTAACAGCTAAGCTGGGTGAATTGGAAAAAAAAGAAACAAACACTCCCAAGAAGAGCAGAAGACAGGAAATCATCAAGCTTAGAGCTGAAATCAACAACTTAGAATCAAAAAGAACTATACAAAGAATCAATGAAACCAAGAGTTGTTTCTTTGAGAAAATCAACAAAATAGACAGACCCCTAGCCAAATTAATTAAAAGGCAAAGGGAAAGAACCCAAATCAACAAAATCAGAAATGAAAAGGGAGAAATAACAACAGACATTGAGGAGATAGAGAAAATATTCGGGCATTACTTTAAAAATCTATATTCCACTAAATTTGAAAACCTAAGCGAAATGGACAATTTCCTCGATAAATTCCACCTACCAAAACTAAATCAAAATCAGATTAACAGCTTAAACAGCCCAATAACACCTAAGGAAATAGAAATAGTCATTAATAATCTCCCAAGCAAAAAAAGCCCAGGGCCAGATGGCTTTAGCACGGAATTCTAACGGACCTTCAAAGAGGAGCTAACACCATTACTTTTCAAACTCTTCCACCACACAGAAACAGAAAGATCACTGCCAAACTCATTCTATGAGGCCACTGTCATTCTGATTCCTAAACCACACAAAGACCCAACAAAGAAAGAGAACTTCAGACCAATCTCCCTCATGAACATAGATGCAAAAATACTTAATAAAATACTAGCAAACCGAATTCAAGAACACATCAAAAGTATCATACACCATGATCAAGTAGGCTTCATCCCTGGAATGCAGGGATGGTTCAATATACAAAAGTCTATCAATGTAATTCACCACATAAACAAGATATAAGAAAAAAATCACATGATAATCTCGCTAGATGCAGAAAAAGCATTTGACAAAATCCAACACTCCTTCATGCTAAAAGTTCTGGAGAGAACGGGCATACAAGGACTATACCTAGAAATAATAAAGGCAATATACAGCAAGCCAGTAGCCAACATCAAATTAAATGGAGGGAAGCTTGAAACATTTCCTCTAAACTCAGGGACAAGACAAGGATGTCCACTTTCACCATATCTCTTCAATATAGTACTTGAAGTCCTTGCTAGAGCAATAAGACAACTAAAGGAGATCAAAGGGATAAAAATTGGAAATGAAGAAGTCAAATTATCCCTATTCGCAGATGATATGTTAGTATACATTAGCGACCCCAAAAACTGCACCAAAGAACTCTTACAGCTGATAAACAACTTCAGCAAGGTGGCTGGATACAAAATTAACTCAAAAAATTCAGAAGCCCTTCTTTATACAACAAACAAATATACAGAGAAAGAAATAAGGGAAACAACCCCCTTCACAATAGCCACAAACAACATAAAATATCTGGGGGTAACTCTAACCAAGCATGTAAAGGACCTGTATAACAAGAACTTCAAGCCCCTGAAGAAAGAAATGAAAGAGGCCTTTAGAAGATGGAAAGATCTCCCATGCTCATGGATAGGTAAAATCAACATAATAAAAATGGCTATCCTACCAAAAGCAATATATAGATTTAATGCAATTCCTATCAAAATACCAACACAATTCTTTATAGACCTGGAAAAACTATTCTCAACTTCATATGGAACAACAAAAAGCCCAGAATAGCTAAATCAATCCTGTCGAATGAAAAAACATCTGGAGGTATCACCATCCCAGATTTCAAGCTGTACTACAGAGCAAAATTATTAAAAACAGCATGGTACTGGTATAGATACAGACCAGTGGATCAATGGAATCGAACTGAAGACCCAAACATGGATCCACACACCCATGGCCAACTAATCTTGACAAAGTAGCCAAAACCGCACAATGGAAGAAGGACAGCATCTTCAACAAATGGTGCTGGTCCAACTGGATGTCCACTTGCAAAAGAATGAAATTAGACCCATACCTATCACCTTGTACAAAACTTAATTCCAAGTGGATCAAAGACCTTAACATAAGGCCAGCCACACTAAAGATACTAGAAGAAAAAGTAGGAGAAACCCTCGAACTCATTGGCACAGGTGACAACTTCCTGAACAGAACACCAACAGCTCAGGACCTGAGATCAACAATCAATAAATGGGACCTTATGAAACTGAAAAGCTTCTGTAAAGAAAAGGACACTGTCATTCGAACAAAACGGCAACCAACAGACTGGGAGAAAATCTTCACCAACCCCACATCTGATAGAGGGCTATTATCTAAAATCTACAAAGAACTCAAGAAACTAAATGCCAAGAAACCAAATAATCCAATCAAAAAATGGGAGATGGAGCTAAATAGAGAATTCACAAAGGAGGAATCCCTAAGGGCTGAGAGACACCTGAAGAAATGTTCAACATCCTCAACCATCAGAGAAATGCAACTCAAGACGACTCTGAGATTCCACCTAACACCTGTTAGAATGGCTAAGATAAAGAGCTCAAATGATAGCGCATGCTGGCGAGGGTGTGGAGAAAGGGGAACCCTACTCCATTGCTGGTGGGAGTGCAGGCTTGTGCAACCACTATGTAGGTCTATCTGGCGATATCTTAGAAATCTAGGAATAACCTTGCCTCAGGACCCAGCCATACCACTTCTGGGTATATACCCAAAGACCTCTCACAGAGACATAGGGAAGTCTCCTCATCTATGTTCATAGCAGCCTTATATTTAATAGCTATAAATTGGAAACAACCCAGATGTCCCTCAACTGAAGAATGGATTAAAAAATTGTGGTACATCTATACAATGGAATATTACTCAGCTATCAGAAACAATGAAATCATGCAATTTGCAACCAAATGGATGGATCTAGAGGAGCTCATCCTGAGTGAGCTAACCCAGTTTCAGAAGGATGCACATGGCATCTATTCACTTATAGTAGGATTTTAACTATATCGTACAGGATATCTGTACGAAAACCAACACATCAAAAGGAACAAGGACATAATTTTTTTTTTATCTTCTTCTTTTTCCTTCTTTTTTTCTTTTTTCTTTTTCCTTTTCCCTTCTCTTTTTCCTCTCTTTTTTTGTTGATATTCTTTGTTTTTGTGGGTTTGTGTGTTTGTTGGTCTTTTTTTTAGTATTCCCCCAGTAGCAATGAGTCACCATTCACTGGCAGTACTGCCTCGTAGGCCCCCGGTGAATGAAGTGGCTCTTGGCCCTCATATGACTCCTGATCTGTGGTGAGATACTGTTAGGCAGGGACACTCCACCCCAGAGGAACAAGACGGAAGGGTCAGGGGGTAGAGCATGGGAGGGTGGGGCTGGGAAGCGGGAAAAGAGGACTATATGATAAGGATGTACCCTGAAGCAACAAACAAATAAATTTATTAACTAAAAAAAAAAAGACAGGGGGCAGGGCTGAAACACTGTGAATGGAACAGAGGATACAGCCATTCGGCCTGGTTTTGCAGACCTCCAGGTGTAGAGATGACGTGGAGCTAAGGTAAAATACAAGAGAATTGTATTGGCCCATGCCTTTGACTTCAGTGGAGACGGGGGGGGGAGGGGAAGCACCATAGAGTTGGTGGTCTTATGTATTCTGGAGTCATATGGAGCGGGGTGGTGAGGGTGCATACTCTTGGTCCCATCATTCAAGAAGAGTACACCCTTGGTCCCAGCTCCCAGCACACTGGAGACAGAAATGGGCAGATCCCAGATCTCAGGGTCAGCCTGATGCAGGGCAAACTCTAAATAGAGAAAGACATTGATCCAGGAGTGGTGGAACACATCTTTGATCCATTCAGATGGGAAACACAGGTCCCTGATCCCAATAATTACAGTTCAGAGACACACACATGGGATTTGGAGGGACCTAGGTTTGGAGGCTACTTACAAAAGGCCTTCTCGATGCAGGCAGATTGTCCTTTGGGATCTCAAAATATATACATCAGAGCTGGTTTAGCTCCAAGGTGACAGAATGATTTCTTCTTTAACCCGGATTGAAAGATAACGCTTTGTATGTTGTCAGAAGGCCAAATTAGCTTCAGGAGAAGTACTACCTAGCCCCCCCATCCCCCCCCAAAAGAAGGCAATTGTCCTAGGGTTGGGATTGGGGCAGGGCTCTGTTCTTATCGTTCCAGGAGAATCGAAGCGTCCATTAGGGGAGCCCGGGGATGGCTGGACAGCGGAATCCTCAGCAGAGAGCAGAATCAGGCATCAAGGAGGACGAGTGACCCAGTTGATTCAGCCTGGCAGACTTCCTCAATAGCTGTCTCCATAGGGGGCCTGCAACCACCACAGCAATCCAATGTCACTGGGACCACTCAGCTCTACACAATGCCCCGGCAGGAACCTCAGTGAAACCTGCAAGATCAGCTTCTGCCTACAAACCCCTTAGGTCATCTAAACAGCTGAGAACAGAAGGACTGAACATAAAAGGAGTGTACTAACATTTTTAATCATTTTTCCCGTTTGGGTTCGGGCCCCAAACAGGTCTACCAAGACCCAAATCAGCAGGAAGTCACTTTAAGAGAGCGACGTCCCATGCCCAGAGGGTGGGGAGGGTGTTTCTCCGCCCTTCTTTTTGGTTATTTGAAGGATAACTGAAAACTCTGTTATGTAGGGGAAGAGACTACAAGCTGATAAATGATCCTGTCTTAATGGGTTTTGGAGGTTAGCCCCAGGGACTTCCTACTTTTCCTTTTCTGTATCCTTCTTCCTCTCCTATGTAGGAGTGCATGGGCTTGAGTAAAATGAGATATAGACATAGCACAGGAAGGTCCAAGAAGAAGGGACAGATTATTGAATATGCCCTTATACCTTTGTATATTGATACAAAATTAGTAGTTTATTTGGCTAAAGTGGTATTGACCATTGATTATTGTGCAAAAATAAGATTGTATTGGATTACATCGATATTGATCTTTTTATATTGATACAAAATTAACATTATAGTTGACCACAATTGTATTGACCCTTGCATTTGGACGTAATATTAAGATTATATTGGGCTACATAGGCATTGATCTTGGTATATTGAAACATAATTAAGAGTACATTTAACCACAATTGAATAGATCTTTGTATATTGATACAAATTTAAAGGTAACGCTTCCTAATGGTATCATACCTAGAGATACTTAAAAATAAAATGTGAAGCTCTGACCACTTGATACCAACCATCTAAAACGGTCTAGGACAGTTAAAACAAACTCCTAGTCATGCAAACATGTCACTTTGTTAGCTACTATGACAGTCTATCACAGATATTCTCTAAACTACCCAGTAATCAAGTTGCTAAGAGACAAGCAACATTTGCTTATCTAAATACAAGAGATGGATAGGGCATCTTCAAAAACCCCTAGAGATCTTCAGAATATGGCATTCAAAGATGTTATCTTAAATCAAGATTATTTTTTGATATCGAGACATATCAGCGCCTGACAGCACCCCCTATTCT
>CAJQZJ010032273.1:6886402-6909612 GCA_907164525.1 Lophiomys imhausi | reverse complement strand
TTTTGAAAATAAAATTACCCATAATGCCTTACCACATTGAGTGCCACCTGAAAACTGCAAATTAATTAATTAATGTAGTTATTAGTAAGTATAAAGTGTAATATTAGGCCGGCGGCTTGGCAGAGAAGCAGGCGGCCTGGCCTGAGTGCCTTCACTGGTTGCCTAACTTATCCTGGAGAAAAGAGCCCTGGGACCAAAGGTGGCCCACACCACCTATAACCTAAACTCTGTTAATTAATATAAGTTGTTATATTAGGCTGGCAGAATTACCGGCGGCTTGGTGGGAAATTCTCCTGGGCTCAAGGGGAGTCTGGGAATCCAACAGCCCGGGACTGCTTGGACTGAGGGCCTATAAGCCGCTGCAGTCTTTTCCCCAATAATTAAACACACCAAGACCTTTTAATATTTTAATGCTTAGCCCTTAGCTAGGCAGACTCTCAATTAGCTACTCTAAGTTAACCCCAAACCAACATGTGCCTGTGAGTACCTTCCAGACTACTCCAGACGTCTTTCTCCTTCTGTGTCTCCCAGCAGAAAAAGGAAAGAGTCTCTGTGTGTGCGGAATTCCTGCTGATCTGAGGAAGCCCCACCTTCCTATTCTCTTTCTGCCCAGCTAATTGGCCATAAGCAACTTTAAACCAATCAAAAGAATGCCTCAGAAGGGGCAGTAACCAGATCTCAGCATTAAATTAGACCTTCTCTCAACACAAAACAGCCAGGCCCTTTACTTAGGAGTCTTCAATGTTATTAGCCATAACTCAGCCAGATCACTGTGGAAACTTTTCAAGACTCCAAGCAAGGTTTTTCTTTGCTTTCATAGGAAAATTTCTGCACACACATTATCTCCTAAGAGATTTTCAGAGGCATTCAAGTGGCTTCTATGTAAACATTTTATTATATGGTGGTGCAAAGCACATTTTGAAGTCCAGGTTGTCCTTTCTGAATTTCTATGTGTTCTGATATTCATATTCCCTATTCCAGTTATTCATTTATGAGATATACCGAAATTCTTGGTTTAAACAATATAAATTATATTAAGATAATAATGGACTGGGGAGATGGCCCAGGGAATAAAACACATGAATCTATAATTCCTGTATTCCTATGGTGACATAGGAGGAGGAAATAGCAAAAGGCCCAGAAAAATGGAGGCTAACCAAACTGGCATATACAGTGGAAAACACAGAGTCTCTGTCTCTGAGAAGATTGGCGGAAGGCAAAGACCAACACCATGTGTTTTCCTCCAACTTTTACATGTACACAATGACATGCATGCATCCACATTCACATGTATACACACATACACATGCACATACTCAAAAGATGATATTTATGGTAGTATTTTACTCTCAGGAGAGTACAAAGCCCAATACTAAGTGTACTAAATTTGGATAAACAAATAAATGATTGAGTGTGAAAATCATAATGGAAGGAACTAGAGAATATCTATTATAAGGATAAACTAGTGAATCAAATGTGACAAAATTTCATACCTCCTACATACAATGATTATATATCTTGTGAGGAAGCCAATTCCTCATGACTGTAGCCACTCAAATAGAAACTCATGAATATTTGTCAGGGGTTCTGCAGAGAAAAATCTAGCATTGGATTAAAGGTACAATTTAGTTTTCCTTAATTTCTACTTCAATCTAAAATGGGTACTTCTTTGAACCCATATGTTGGAATGTTGTAGGTTAAGTTAGTGATAACTTTTAAGGTATTTTTTTAAGTATCCATTAAATGAGCACAAATTCTGGGTCCCGTTCAATTCACACTCCCAAAACTATTGGTCTCATCCAAAAGCCATTCGGTGTTTAGAAACTATGGCATGCATTGTAAGAAGGAGGCCAATTTTGAATTTGAAGACATAATCTCAAAAGTTGCCTATGATTCAGATTACTCTTGTGACTTTGAACAATTCTCACAATGTTCAGCTTCTGGTGCTTTAGTTTAAGCAGGATGACGACCCTTAAATTAAGAACTCATTTGATTTCCCTATATCTTAAAAATACTTATTTGTTTCACCTACATTTTAGAAATCCCTAAATACTCAGAGAAATATTAACTAGAACATTCCCATACCTGTCAGGTTTTCTGATTAGTGTGTGCAGGATCTTAGCATGTGGCACGCCCTGACTTGGTCTCAGGGTAATTTTACTGTGAAATTGGGGCTTTGTGAAATGCAGTAAGGTAAATGTAATTCATCTACCATAATCAACCTGTCTCATCAGCTATTCTTTTCAAGGCAGATCTCTCCCATAATGACTTCATTTCTTCCTAGAATGAGACCAAAAAACGAGGCACTACAGCTATTAGGGTGATATTACACTTTTTCAAAAGTGAATGATCCTAACATGAGCCTGGTTTCTTCCCTGCTGCTATACAGTGAGGTCCTCTGATTCCTACTTTGAACTCTACCTCTAAAGCCTTGAAAACTCATTCTTCACTAACCATGAGCTTCTTGAACCATGGGGGAGGACAGCTTATTTTAACCTCCTGCCTTGAAACTCTATCTTACATTGGCATGTCTTCCTAAAATTTGATTAGTTCTTCCTATAAAAATCCTGATATTTATTGCTATATCTCCTATCCCCACCATACTCTGCCCCTGAACAATTTTCAATACCAGTGGTATGAATGATGGAGCATAGCATTAAAGCGGGGTGAGGTGTTTGATGGAGGTGAAGAGCAAGGAGCGAATAAAAAGACTCCTTTGCCTCTAACAGGGAAATTAAATGACTTTCTGAGTTTCAGTTATAAAAGGAAGAAAAAAATTTCACTCAAGTGTGAAGGCAAAGGATTTGATTGATGGAGCTGTTATCCTTGGTTAGTTTTATAATGAGTTCATTTGGATGAGTTGATTTTTAAGAAAAATTGATTTAAAAAAATCTACCTATGCCTCCATGTCCTCAGTGAAGTCCACCCCCTACCAAGCTGCCCCTTCCACAGCCCTGCCATCATTAATGGCCAGTGTTCAGGTTCTGATGGGTTTGGACTCCAGCCTCAGATATGCTGGCACATGCTGCCTGTGCTAAGTTTGAAATGTTCAACCAGAGTTTTCAATGAGAAACAGGTACTCCTGCTATCTACTCTAACTTTAAAAATCCAGAAGTTTGCTGCTTTTGGGTTGTTTCTGAACTCCCTGCAGACAAAATGACCTTGACTCAAGGTGTCCTCTTGGTTACCATTGGGTCTTGCAACTAGAAGGCTGAGAAGTACTGTGGACTACAAGAAATCACAGAGAGACAATCTGTAGTTCAGTCGCATGTCCTTCCTAAGTCTCTGTTTTTCTCTAGTGATGAAGAATCCCCCCAAGGATTGCTCCAGTCCAGTGATGCACCAAAGGAAGAAACTTTGTTGTCTATCTGGAATGAGAGAAATTGTCAACAATGACCACTAAAAACAAAAGAAGTGTGATTAGAGCTGCCCTTCAGCCATGATCTGAAGAAGTGCTTGTAGTCTCTAAGATTCAATTTTTCTGGTGACCTTGGTTACTCATAGTTTCCAGGATAGGGTCAAAGCCTCTTGACACAGCCCTCTGTGCCTTTCATCACTTTAGTTCTTCCACCATGCTATCCTCTCTTAGAGGCTTAGTCTTAAACAAATCATCCACCTTGCCAGTAATTTCAATACCTCACACTTAAAAACCTTATCATGCTTGTTCTTCAGTCAACTCAGACTTTCCTTTAAAAGTCAACTGCCTAGTCTCCTCTTCTGGAAAACACACCCAAAATCACTCAACTTTAATTTAGAGACCTTTTGCTCTGTGTGCCCTGAAGGCCATGAGGTCCCTGCTTAGAGCATTTCTATAAGGGCTGACAGAGTTTTCTTGCCCCTTAGAGGTTTAGTGCTCACTACAGACAGGGCTAAGTTGAATTCGTTTCTATCCTCCACATCTATCACACTAACCAAAGTAAAATGGTTAACATATGATTTTGATTAGTAAACAATTAAGACAATGGCTTAAAAAAACAGGAAATTATTTTTGGTTTTGAGAAGCTGTAGAGGGGTTTATCTCTGTGTACAAATACATACTTTCCTTCCTGTTGTCACCTCCTGGTTCTTATCTTAAAGTAGCTAACATCTAAAGTCATCTGTGATTGTCTCTGCTATATTAAAGCTTAGCATTGTGGTCTTAATTGTCACTGACAGAAGTCATGACAAAGAACTTTAAGAACTGGCTACACTGTTACTACTTACAAATACCCATTCTGGCAGTTTCCTGTATATCACTTCTTACAGTTATCTATATTTGCAGTTTCCTGTGGAGTGCACCCCTTAGGAAGTTTTATCTTATCCCCTTCATATTTTATAAGGTGTTCAACCAAGTATACATTTATTTTTGCCTTAACACATAGGAACATTAGAGCCGAATTTCTTGTGAAAATGTGATGGTTCGAATAAAAATGGCCCCCATAGGTCCATAGTGAGTAGCACTATTTGTTGGAATATGTGTGGCTTGGTTGGAGGAAATGTGTCACTGAGGAGTGAGATTTGAGGTTGCAGTGTGTCTCTGTTCTTTTCCTGCTGCTGCAGATCCAGATGTAAAATTCTCAGCTACCTCTCCAATACAACATCTAGCTGCATGCTGCCATGCTTTCCACCAAGAAGATAATGGACTAAACCTCTGATCGCTAAGCCAGCCCCAATTAAGTGTTTTCCTTTATAGAAATTGGTATGGTCATGGTGTCTCTTCACAGCAATAGTAGCAATTATATAGACCTAGTTTACATATTTATGCACTTATTTTATTTTATATTCTACTTCAATTCAAGCAATATTTACTACAGAAACTCTTCTACAGATTTGGTATATGCCAATTTACGAAGAGAGCAACCAAAGTTCACCCCTGTGGATCTGACCTAATTTGGAGACTGTAATAGTTAGCTTTCTATTGTCATGATAAACACCATGACCAATGATCATTTGGGTAGGAAAGGACTTATTTCATATTTAAAGGGTCATAACTTATCATCACAGTAAGTCAAACAAGGAACTCAAGGCAGGAAATAAAAAAAGAGTCCATGGAAGAATGTTATTTATTGGCTTGCTCCATGTCTTGCTCAACCTGCTTTCTTATATAACCTACAACCATTTGCCCAGGAGTGGCACCACCTACAGTAGGCTGGGCCCTCCCACATATATCATTTAATCAAAAAATCCCCTCAAAGTCTTACCCTCATGAGTCTTATGGAAACAATTCATCCACTGACCTTTCTTCTTTCCAGGTGAATCTATTTGTTGTCAAGATGACAAAAACTGAATAGAACAGAGAAATAACTTTAATTATGCACATGATAGAAATCACTTTCAAATCAGTACAGTACATATGAGCAAAGTTGATGTTTAAATTAATTTAGGAAATTTTTTTACTTTAATAATGTATTCAGCATACATACATCTTCCATCTAAATATAAATGCTGACTTTCTCAGATTTGAAACCTACAAGACAAATATTAAACGCTGGTAGAATTAGAATCAACTCACTTCTGATGTTCTTAAATAATGGTAACTTAAAGTTTATAGGCAGCTTCCATAATCTCTAATCAACATTCTCTAACACATTAGTAGTTGGCATCTGGAGTCTGACATTTGCGTGAAGGAGTGCCTGGCAGCTTTTGTTGTAAGTTTCAGCTGCTTTTGCCTAGCAGTTTGTGCCCTCATGCCTTGGGGTATGGAACTTTACTTTTCACTGTTGCAGAATCACTCTAGAATTAGTGCCCCAACATCAATGAGACTGGAAGAGAGATGCATCTACTAGTGAAGGGAAGCCAGGGTAGCTCCTAAAATACTTTGGTTCCAGCCCAATTTGCATTCTCCTTCTATACTCTAACCCTACAAGGTGGGGTGAGCAGGCAACCAAGCAGAACTTTCCAGGGCAGGTTGCTTGTGGACTTTGCTTTAGTTTTGCAAAGGCAAATATGTTATAGTTGACAGGTGTAAGCTTTTGTGATCAGGTTGCTAAGGGCAACAAGCACCTTGTGGTTGGGACCTTTCAATTTCTTTGATCTGTCCAGGTCATTGTGTTTCAGGTAACAAGGTGAAGTCATGTATGACAATAATCATTGCAAGCGGTGCTTTCACTTAATAAATCAATAAGTCAGTATCTAATGATTGGTCTTTTCTACCTTATTCTACTTCAAATTGCCCTTCACAGTGTCAATGTCAGTTTTCCAAAACATTTCAAAGATTCTCCTCATGGTTCAAGGATAACTATGATGAAGGCTCTTTAATGTTTGTTCCCATTGTGTGATTTTAGAACACCTCTTTTCAGATATTCCCATCAGTGTTCAAAACCATATAAGGAAACTTTTCTTTTCCTCAGGACCTTACAAAGACCACTAAGGGATGAACTGGCACTCCTTTATGGGATAATGACATACAGTTTATAGTATGTATAACTAACACATAATATATATTCAACTACCTTACCACACATGGGAAGATGACATTTATTTTCTACATGCCCAGAGGGTTAGTGAAAACATTGAGAATCATTGCTTTAAAATGAGACTGCTTACATCTTTCTTCTCTCCATATGTTTTTTTTTTTCTCTTCTGGATTCTCTGCTTCTGACCCCTCTGACTGTTTGATATGCCTGTTTTCTCAGAATATCTGACCAACGAAACCTAAACTGAAAATTACCCTTACTGTGGAGAAAAACAGTAAGTATTTGTTGAATCTGAGTCCACTAACTGTATTTCTTCCTAACTATCTCATCCTTATTCTTACTGCATACAAACAGCACACACCAATACTGTGTACTTCAGCCATAATGTGCACAGCAAGAGTTTAATGAAACACTACTGAGCTTACAAAACAGTCAGAAAGTGACAAGAGGATATGGATAGAGACAACAAGCCCTGAAAAAGGTCACTCCTGATACTATGAAACATATCATCACTTCCTGGGTCTCAGTTCATACTTTGCCTTTTTTTTTTTCAATATGTTGATGGAATGGGAAATTGTGTTTTTGTAACTATAGGAAAACAGAAGGTAGCATCTGCATTTCACTCAGTTACCTGGTCCACTTTAGGTAAACATTACATTATCAACAGTTTCCTGTCTTTTCCTTTCAAGTAAATGGTGGAAAATGAACTCCAAGCTATGTTTTCAAATCATAACATCAAAAAATCATAAACAAATTTTTTGGATAAAAGAAGCCATTCCTGAGCCAGATGTGGTAGTACACATCTGTAGTCCAAGCATTTGGGAGGTTGAGACAGGAGGATCTTTGCACATGGCCAGGCTACATAGCAAGTTAAAGACCAATGAAGGTTACATAGAAAAAAACAAAACAAAACAAAACAGGATAGGGGAAGATGAGGTGAATCCTAAGGGAATGCATGTTGTATGAATCCGTAGAGAAAAAATTAGTATATCAAAGAACATTATCAAAGTAGTCAATAAAAGTCAAAACTTGTGATTATTAGGGAATTAAGCCTTTATTTCTAATACAGGGACAAAGAACAAGTCAATGGTTGTTAGGGTTGGAAGAAACAAACTTGCCTAGGAAGAAAGAAAAAAGAAAGAGAGAAAATGTACAAATATTAGAAGAGAGAAGGAAATTATGAATTCCATGCTTTTTGTTTTGCTGTTTTATTTTATGTCGCCTCCCCCTCGACCAGCAAGGATGACGCAACTCACAAAAGCTCTTCTCCAGCAGTTTATTCAGGTCCCTTGAAAACAGTCTTCTGAATTCTGAATTCCCGGGCAGACCCAACCCACAGGCTAAATACTAAAATGAACAGCCAGTCAAGTAAAGCCAAGTGGTGCTATCTTAGAGGCCCACGTATGCGGAAGCAAGCCAGATCAGCGGTCTATGCCAAATATGAACTTATTATCATAGAGAGCGCTCACCGTCGGGCTGGTGGAAGGCGGAGACCAGCGCCATCTTTAGGGCGCGGCACATCGCAGCTCTCTACAATTTTATTTTTTATTTTTGGAATTACTGCATGGATCTGTTCAAAACTGACTAAATTGCATAACCAGGAACCATCTTTACAAAAAACAATTGCCAAATGTCTTGTGATAGGAAGGGCTTTAGTTAGGTACCTGACAACTGTAGATTCCCTGTGACACCTATGCTGTATTTCCATGTTTAGTTTCTAGCACTTGAGTTTACATTGACTGACTTAGAATTTGACCAAGAAAAATTCTAGTATCTCCATAACATAACCATAGAACCTTAATTTGTAGAAATACTCAGCTTGGTCATACATACCTATAATACTAGCACAAGGGAGGTAGAGGCAAGAAGATTAGAAGTTCCAGGTCATAGGCAGTTATATAGGCCAGCTTAGGCTACAGGAGACCCTGTCTCAAATTAATTAACTAACTAATTAAAATAAAAGTTAATGTCTTAAACTTGGAAGCAGGTAAGTTAACAGCCTAGCTCTGCCAAGACAGGGTAGGGAAGTCCTTCATAATTCCAGCTTTATAATTAATGTCTGTCAGAGATAGTGGGCCAAAAGACAGAAGATAGATGATCTAATGTAATAGAAATTGGCAATTGTCCAGGTAGCCAGGTGTCTGTCATTTTTGTTGTTGTTTTGGAAGCTGTTTGCTCTACAAGTCCTGTTTATTCAGATATGTTTATCCTTCTCAGGTCTCGGGTGTAGTTGAAGACTAGATAGTTATAGTCTCACAGTTAAATTTTAAGTTGTTTTGGAGTTAAAAGGATGTTCTAGGTCTAAGAAGATGTTTTTAAGTTGGTAATACAAGTTAGGATGGAAATTGAGATAGGAATAGAACTTTAAACTTGAGATACACAGATATTAGAATATTATTCTTAGTTGCCAAATCCATATGGACTGGACAATGGGAATATATGTTATACCTTATAATTTTCATATTGTTGCCTAATTGTTCTTATTGTTTTGTATTGTATTTATTATTACAAGAAAAAGAGCTTTTTATTGGACTAAAAGAGGGAGATGTTGGGGGGGAAGATACTCCTTAAATAGAGAAAATTTTAATCCTCTACTGTATTTCAATCACTAATGAAAATTTGTATTTTTTTATTCTGTATTAATTTAGTATGTTGATAATAGTTAAGGTTTAAAGAGTTAAATGGAATAAAAATACTGTGGATCAGAAAAAAAGAGTCAATGTCTTGAGAGTAATTTACTGCATTAACAAAGTAACAGAAACCCTATCATCTCCAAAAATATTTTCCTAAAATTCCCAACATTTCACTCTGATTTTGTTTTTACTAGAAGTAGAAGGGATATCCTCAACCAGATGAAAAGCAGCTACAAACACCACAAAGCTGGAAGCACTTAATGAATGGTGAGAGATTAAATTATTTCTCCTAAAATGAGAAAGATGTCAAGGACATGTTTCACCATTCTCTGTTGAACTTCCTTCTCACGGTTGTACCAAGGACACAAGGGAACTTCAGAGACTGACATGGCGGTGGTGATAGCTTTGTTACAGATATATTTATACATCAAAATTTGCCTAATTATGTATTTCAAAATGGTTGCTTATATTATGTCTAACGTAACTGAACAAATCACAAGAGCTTCACATGGTGATAAGCACTGTATACTCTGGAGTCTGATAATTCTTTAGGCTGGAAGCAACCGGCAAGTTGCTAAGTAGATACAGGCCTAGTGTTTCAGAGGTGTTTGAGCATGCTGGACCACTGAACAGACAGCTGCAAAATGATTGGTTTCCAGAAAGCACTTCACCAGCAGCAGACAAGCTACATACAGGTTCTGATCTCACCCTGAAGCAAGACAGAATAGGACAAAAGACAAAACATTTAGAATAGATGGGCTTAAAAATAACTTCTGAATTAACCGAGATTTCTGTGCCTGGCATACATCTACTACAATTGCTAATTTTCAGTCCTTGCTCTGTCTAATGAAAATGATACTTTCTACAAAGTACTATGAGGAATTATGCAAGTATTCTAACTTAAGAGTATATACATTTGAATATGTGACATTCAATAAATAGTGAGTAAATTCTTCTCCCTTTTCTTAAGTCTTCTAATTCTCTGATTTTATATTCTTCTTACAAAAAAGCTTTGAAAATAATAATTTTTAACTACTCACCAAGTATGAATCCAGTGCCAAGTAATGAATATCATAGAAGTACCCATCATAACTTCCTTTCCAGATGGGACTATCAATGAACAAATGCTACATAGTCGCCCCACCACCCAACTTGACTCTAGAGGAACAAAACATTGTTTAGATGGCTGAAGCAAAGCTTTTTTGTTTGTTTTGTTTTTTGTTTATTTATTACTTCAAGTTACATCTCCATTACAGTGCTCTCTTTCCACCCCTCCTCCTGGTTCCACCCTCCCACCCTCCCTTCCCTCTCCCACCCATCCCACTCCTCCAATGTGGAGTGTGCCTACATATCAGCCCCTCTCAGTTCAATAGTCATAGGAGGGCTAAGAACTTCCTCTTGCACTGGGGGCCTACATGGTAGCACCTCTAGGGCAAATTGTCCCCTTGATAGGTAACAAAGTCTATGTTCTTGATCCTTTTGGTGTGTTGATTGTAGGTTAGTTATCCTGTACTACATGGCTAAAATCCAATTATAAGTGAGTAGATGCCATATGCATCTTTCTGAGTCTGGGTTAGCTCACTCAGGATGAACTTTTCTAGTTCCATCCATTTGGTTGCGAATTGAATGATTTCCTTGTTTCTGATAGCTGACTAGTATTCCATTGTGTAAATGTACCACAATTATGTTTTAATTCATTCATTGGTTGAGGGATATCTGGGTTGTTTCCATTTTCTAGCTATCACAAATACAGCTGCTATGAACATAGATAAGGGTATGTCCTTGTGGCTTGGTGAGGAATCCTTTGAGTGGATATTTTATGGCTGAGTTTTGAGGTAGAGCTATTTCAAGTTTCCTAAGATATTGCCAGACTGATTTCCATAGTGGTTTTACAAGTTTGCACTCCCACCAGCAATGGAGGAGTATTCCCCTTTCTTTACAACCTTGATTGCATGTGCTGTCATTTGAGTTTTTGATCTTAGCCATTCTGACAGATGTGAGATGGAATCTCAGAGTCTCAACCTAAAGATTGGGAAAAGATCTTTACCAACCCCACTTCCGACAGAGGGCTAATATCCATAATTTATAAAGAACTCAAGAAATTAAACACCAAGAAACCAATTAATCCAATCAAAAAACTGGGATACAGAGCTAAACCAAGAACTCACAAAGGAGGAATCTTTAATGGCAGTGAGACATTTGAAGAAATACTCAACATCGTTCATCATCAGAGAAATGCAATTCAAGCAAAGTTTTTTGTAAAGAAGTAAAGAACAGGTCTTGAAAGATGGGCGAAAGTTAACCAAGGTTGTGTGGATTTGACTGCCCAGGGTGCCATTTGCAATGGCAAAACCCAAAAGCTATCATTATATTCACAGCTGAGTTGATCTGCCTTCATTGCTATAATAAAACACCTGAGTCAAGCTAACTTTATAAAGGACTTTATTCAGATTACAGTTCTGGAAGCTGAGACCATCAGAGCAAACAATGGAACATGCAAGAGGAAGTAATCATTGCTTGCAACAGGAAGCAAGTCAGAGGTTGGGGAGCGTATCCTGAAACCTTTGCATGCAGTCTCAAATGCTCAACCAGCAACCCTGAAACCTTTAGAATAAGGTATTTTTGAAATGAGCATAAAAAGCTTTTTATTGAAAAGGTCAAGAAGCATTCTTCTTCTGAGCTAAGTTAATTTGACTTAGAGCCATGGCCTGTAACCTCCATTTCCATTGCCTTCTCATGCATTCCTTTCTTGAAGACTTAAGTACTTTACTGGCTTGATTTCACTTGCTTCTTGGGTGGAGATGCAACCACGATATCTGAATGTACTGCATTCTAATCTTAAGATATTCCATTTCAACATGCTGATCCTCAGAGAAGAACATACCAGTTTCTACAGCCCAGAAATTAACTGTTAAGCAGGATGCTAGAATCACAGAGCCAGTATTCTTAAATTTTGGTAGGAAAAAAGGAAATACTTTTGATTAGAGATATGAGTCCAGTATCTGCAATGGCATAACTTCCTTCAAAAACTTAATAACCAGAGGGAATTAAAAACAAAGGAAAATGAACTCCTTATATGCTTGACACTAGCATAATGACTTACCCAAAGTCAGTAATCATTATTAATGTCTCCATTACAGAGGTAAAGAAACTAAGGAATGGGACAGTAGTTAGCGCAGACTCATGAGTAGTCAAGTTGCTGAGAACAAGTGACTGGTGAGTGCTCAATATTGAAGAGGAAACCCTCTAAATCTCAGAGGATATTGCAGAAGATGGAACTAAAAGAATTTGAAAGACTTCAATGACAGGAAGAGGGCTTCATAACACAAGTTTTTTATTTGTTTGTTTTGTTTTTTTGGTTGTTGTTTGACACTACATGGCCTAGACATCTATGAACTCACAATGTATGCAGTAAGCTACATAGAGCCTCCACAGACTGAGCTAACACATATTCACTCTTAGATTCTGGTGGGGTTATGAGGCCCCACCCAACCCACAGGAGTGAATGAGTCAGGAACTATTAGAGGCAAGGGAGTCATTGTCTTTATTGATGTCACCACTGTGGAGTCACTCATGCTGGGGCATGCGGCTTTGCACTCATGCCCATGTGAACAGCCTTGGTTAATCTCAGTATGTCAGAAGCCAAAATCAGAGAAAAATTTATGAATGTGGGATGTGTACTTGCTGGGCTGAAGACAGGAAGAGAGTAAAGGAAAGAGAGTGGACAGAACGGATTACATACATGTATAAAGTCGAAGAGTAAATTTAAAGAATGAAAGATTGTCACAAAGCCTTCTACAATTCATATAATATTACCAGGATATCACATGATAATGAATCATATGTGGTTCAGTTAATTCCTTCCTTTGTTACCTCCACTTATACCAGTGTAAAGAGTTCAGGATACATATTATTCTTAACTTTATTTTAAACATAATCACATTGAGACACAGAGTCTTAAGTACTTTCTACAATTTGTTGCTGAAACAAACTTGGCTAGGAGTAAAAAGAAAAAAATAAGTTCATGTTATCCCATGATAACAGCAATAACATTTGAGCAGAGCTCCACTGTGTAGCTTTTAGGTTCAAGGTACCATGAGGATCTCTTTGTCTTCACCTGGCGAGTGGGCTCCTTCACAGTGTACCAGGGTCAGTTTTACTAAGTCTGGTACCTTGGCTAGGAGAACTGGAAAGCTGGGCTCAGCTGGGATTTTTGACCAGAGGCAACTGAACACAGCCTTTCTGGAATAAGGTGCTAGATCAGCTCCTAAAAAGTATCCCAGGGAACAAGATACAAACTGTACAACATTTACAACTTGGAAAATCATATATTCTGTTGATTAAACCTGCAACAAACTCACACAAAAGAAAGTAAACATAAGCTTCGTCCAGAAACCATCAAGAGATTCACAGGAAAAGTTGCAATGTGATTTTAAACAGGACTTTGACCCCAAATTCCATTCCTCTGATAGGTTCCCTGAAGAGCAACAAAGATTTGTAGGTCTTCAGGACACTAAGGACATGGAATTCCAACCACAAAGAAAAAGTTGATGGAAAATAGTAGCAAACCTAAATCACAGGCTCAGAGGCAAATCCTATATTGATGGCCAATTGTGTTGAACTACTATGGAGAGCTGGTAATGCAAATTTGTATGTGAACTCTCCCAGTTTTCAGTTATAGGTAAACGTTTCAAATTCTATTTTTCTATTAATTTATCCTCTCATATTTTACATCGCAAACACAGTTCCCTCTCCCTCCTCTCAGTAGCCCCCCCACCCCAAACAGGTTTACCCTGCTCAACCACTCCTCCTCCATTTTCCTTCAGAAAAGGGTAGACTTCCCAGAGATATCAAGTAAATATGGTAATTCAAGATATAATAAGACTAGGTATCTCCTCTCACATTAAGGCTAGACAAGGCAATCGAGTAGGAGAAAATGGTTCCATAAGCAGGAAAAAGCATCAGAAATAGCCCCTGTTCCCTGTTAGAATTCCAACAAAACACCAGGATACACAACTGTATCATATTTGCAGAGATCCTAGGTTAGACCCATGCAGGCTCCCTGATTGTTGGTTCAGTCTCTGTAAGGATGTATGAGTCCAATTTTGTTAGTTGTGTGGGCTTTCTTATGGTGTCCTTGATCTTTCTGGCTCCTACAATCCTTCCTCCTCTTCTCCATAGGATTTACTGAGTTCCATCTAATGTTTGGCTGTGGGTCTCTGCATCTGCTTCCATCAGTTTCTTGATGGAGATTATGATAGGTTCCTGTCTACAAGTATTGTACATTATTAGGAATCATTTCATTTGCTTTTTTCTTCCTTTTGGGCCAGGCATGTTTGGTTCTATCCTAGATCTCTGGGCCATCTGGCCTCTGGTTTTTAGTCCTCTTGGCAGTATCAGGGGTAGGCTCTCTCTCTTGGAATAGGCCTCAAACATGACTAGTCATTGGTTGGCCACTCCCACAATTCCTGTGCCACCTTTACACCCGGCACATCATGCTGGCAGGACAAATTGTAGGTCAAAGGTTTTGGGGCTGAGGTGGTATCCTAATCCCTTCACTTGAAGTGTTGCCTGGTTAATAAGTTCACGTTCCCTTTCTGCCATTACTATGTATTGTTGCTAAGATTACTCTTGTGGATTCCAAGGAGTTTCCATTGCACTAGGTTTTCAACTTGTCCCCAAAATGCACCCCCAATTCCATTCATTTCCCCTAGAATTTTCTTCCATCACCCCTAGCTCCTGATTCCTCTTGTTCGAAAACCTACCCACTGAAAGTCCACCTGTAATTTATTCTATTTTCTCTTCCTAGGGAGATCATTGCACCCTTCCCCCTTGCCCCAAGCTCTCTTTGTTACTTAACCTGCTCTATTTTGAAGGGAACCAAAGGAGGAGTAGAACTGGTGGACTTGGGAAGTAGTGGGGGGGGGATTGGAAGGAGTGGAGGGGAGGTAGGAGGGGGAATTGGGAGATGTGGAGAGAAGGAAAACTGTAGTTGAGATGTAATGTATGAGAGAAGAGTAAGAAAAGAGCAAGATTTGCTGCAGTCAGTATAGTCTATAAGCTCAATTTGGGAGTCAGGCTTAGATTTTAATACTAATTTTGCCACCATGCTGGCAGATAAGTCACCCATTATCTCTGAGTCTCTGTCATCACCCATCAACCAGGGATTGCAGTAATAAATAGCCTGATAAGACAGTTAGGACAAAATTTTTCAAGGGATGTAAGGAGCCATGAAAAAATCTATGGAACATGATAGGTTCTCAGTCACCTGTACTTGTCATTGTGAATCAGCCAGGCTCATCAGAGTAGAATTTG
The DNA here is from genome assembly GCA_907164525.1 of Lophiomys imhausi. Lineage (NCBI taxonomy): Eukaryota > Metazoa > Chordata > Mammalia > Rodentia > Muridae > Lophiomys > Lophiomys imhausi. The sequence goes on along the minus strand of CAJQZJ010032273.1, from coordinate 6,894,269 downwards.
TAACAGCAGCACAGCTCACACTAGAAAAGACCTGAGTCCTGTTCAGACTCTATCTTTGGCTGACTTTCTGATTTCATCTTGTCAGAGTTTTGATGACCTCATCTGCAAAATGGGAATGAAAAATTCAGCCCTACCTTCAGTGCTGGGGAGATCAACCAAATGTATGCATAGAAGAGCTCTAAAAACTTCTGCCAGTATTTATGGCACAAACTATTATGGGCTACTGAGCATTCTGATTCACCATCAGATGTCAGAACCAGAAAATCAAATAGCATATCCACATGGAAGCTAGGCCGTCAATTAGAAAGCAGAGTGGCTGGAAGGCAGGATCTGTTACAAAGTTCTCTGCTTCAAGCTGTGAAATTCATAGTTATAAACAGAGCCCTAGTTTGGATGAAGGACAAGGATGGTGACTACTGACTAGGGTAGCCCAGTGCTTATATAACCTCAGGACTCTCATATAATGTATTTGAAGTTTTATTGAATTCCTCTTGAATAACAAGTAATGCAATATCCTCTTTCAAAAATTGTTGAGAAGAGCAACTATAGGGGTTAGATAAATTAGATTTAGAAAATATATAGGAGTTTCTGATACTGTCTCTTAATTCGGGGCCTGAAGAGCATTATCAGCATGAAGACAGCAAAAACAGGAAAGACTCAATAGACTGAAAAACAAGTTTGAAGTCAGGAAAACAGGAAAGACTCAATAGAATTGAAGAAACAAAGTATCTGGCCTGACATTGTTTTCAGCTGCTAAGTGGGCGGAGCCCAAATTAAGCTGAAACAGAGTTCCTCCTATTTGAGGACAGTGCGTGGAGCCCAGAGGAGAAGAGGCCCCTGATGCTAGAGAGCTCCAAGAGTCCTGTTGAAAAAACGGCTGGCCATTGATGGCCAGCTCTCTCCCTGAAGCAGAAAGAAGCCGGTGAGCAAAGAAAGCCTGAGCAAGACACCAAAAGGCCAAGGACTGGACCCTGTGGCTCAGCTTTTGCCTAGAGGGGTTTGATCTGTCCAAACAGTGGCCTAAAGGAAACGGTGCCTGGCTTTAAGGACTGAGGCAGAGCAGCTGAGTTCCTGATTCAAAAGAAGTAAGTTGGCCTGCAGACGGCTGGGGTCTCCCACAGAGAAGAAAGCATGAAGCCTTATTTAAGGTGAGACTGCAATAACCAACGACCCTGATGAACCTGCATCTGAGAGATCCAGAAGAAGGACTGCTAAGTGTGTTAAAGAATCTACAACAAAGACTGTGTTCCTGACGACTGAGGACCTGCCCCAGAGACTGTATCATTCTAAAAGGTTATGAAAGTAGTTGTTATAATTATCAATAGGTTTAGTGGATAGGTTAAAGGGGTTGTAGGAATTTATAGGATTAATAGTTAAGAAATTGTTGGTGTTTGTTATAAGTGAATTTAGTAATAAATAAATAAGTGTTAAATAATAATTTAAAAGTTCGGTTACAAGCAACTGAACAACCTTGTGTAAAATGTCTAACAATGGTGACACACACACATCTTTGAGAATTGTTTAATGACATTTAATATGGGACTGTGCCATGCTAAAGCCATGAAAATCACTGAAGACTCTTCTTCAAAATCAGAGATAGGGCAGGGATGTAATACAATCCTTGTCTGCCATTCACAAAGCCCTGGCTTTGTTCACCAGCACCCTGGAAACTACCAGAAATGACAGCATACAGGTTGTGAAGCCAAGAAGGTCCGAAGTTCAAGAACTAAGGTACACAGAAAGCTTAAAATCAGCATGGGATACATGAGACACTGTCTCAAAGATAAAGCGACACATAAAACACAGATACACACACACATACACACACAGAGAGAGAGAGAGAGAGAGAGAGAGACAGAGACAGAGAGACAGAGAGAGAGAAACACTCTCATTCCAAGGATTATAAAAATGCTGCTTTATAACTGGCATGTTTCAGTATAGTTATCCAAGAACTAAAACTCAGAAAGATACGTACAAATTCTCAACCTATCTCTATCTGTGTGGGGGGAGGGGGAGAACCTCATGTGACTCTACAGACTCTACTTACACTTGCTTCAAAACAAATTTTCTTTTTTTTTTATTTTGTGAATTTCACATCATGCATCCTGTTCCCACTAATCTCCCAATGCCTCTCACATCCACTCTCCACCCTTACAACCTCTCCTAACAGAAAAAAAAAAAAAAATCTCATTGTGGAAGCTGTAGTGTATCTCAATGTGACCCACAATTTTCACTTTTGTCTACATTTTTTGGCTTATAAATGTTCATTATAATGACTCCTTGGTCTGGTAAAAGGCCTCTGGCTTTTGCTGCTTTGTCAATACTGGAACCTTATTGGGACTCTTCTCAGATATCCTGTTGTTGTCCTGTGTCAGGGAAATCCTGTAGTTTTGGGTCTGTGGAACTGGCTTCTTTATGCATTCCAGTAGTTCATCCATGGAGTAGATGCTGAGGTGGACCAATTCAAAGCCCTGGTTCTGGGCCTGCAAGCCCCACATCCAGGGCCAGTTCTACTGTGTTACTCAGGTAAGGTTCAAGTCCTACTCTCCCATGTGCTGCAGCATGTGAGGGGAAGGGACAGCTCTCCTGCTCTTGTGACTCACATCAGGTCCAGGTCTCCTGTCTGTCCCTGGAAGTGAAGGCAAAGAGGAGTGGACAGGATCTCTTGCTAGCCAACACCACTGAAAATCAGATAAAAGTCAGGGTTGGCTCTCCCACACTCACACCCTGGGGCTGGCTCACCCACAACCCTTATATCCAGGGCTAACTGTACTGGGCTGTCCAGGAGAGGTGCAGGGCCTGCTCTCCTGGTGTGAGAACATGTGAGGGGGCAGGGGAAGATCTCCTGTTCTTGTGAACAGGGCCATGTCTCCTACCTGCTACTCATGATGACAGGTGAGGAAGAAGAGGGTATCTCTCACTCATCCATGTAACTATAGGGATGTGAATGGTAGGGCCAGCTCTCCCAAGTTCGCATCCTTGGGACCAGATTAGTCACATCTCCCGATATGTGCATGACCTGCTCTCCTGAGTACTGCAGCTAGTTAGTGGCAGGGGCAGCACACCTGCTCTCATGCCTCTAAGGCCAGATCTCCCATGATCCCCAGGTAAGGGGTGGGCAAGTTCTGCACAGTCCTCAGACATCAACATATCCCTTAGTGGAAGCCCAGACCAGGGATGTCCATCTGGATTTTAGTGGTAACTGACTCCTGCTGCTACAGGGCATGGAGCCAGATATGACCCCAGTTGACACCAGAGCCGAGGACACCACCATGGTTCTAGATGACATCACCAGCTACTCAAATCAGGTTGTTTCTCACTGACCTCAAGTCTCCAGTTCTGTCTCCCTTTGTTGTGCCCACATCCATCTGTTTCTCTTTCTCTTCCATTTCTCCACCACTTACTTGCTCCTTTTAATGGTGTCTGGGGGGTCTGAGTATCTAGGCTTGTCTCAGGACTGGTCTCAGGAGTGCTATGTCTGACTTGTGCATTACAGATTATGGTGTCTGGTAAGGATCATCTCCAGTAGGCAGACCCCCAGGTCTGTGTGGGCACCAGAATGGTGTTTATCTCAGGCTAGCTCCTTATCCAGACTCCATGATAGCACTCTGTTGGTTATCTCAGGCTTGCTCCTTGCCCATCTCTCCCAATTGGCCATCTCCCTGTGGATTGTGGTGCCATGCAGGGTTCTTGTATGCTCTGATTTTCTTCCTGTCCTAGGAGGCCCTCAGGTACTTGCCTGGTGCTGGACTCATGATTGTCACAAGGTACCTAGCTCCCTGTCCAGGTCCCCTGGCAGAAAACTGGTGGTGGTCTCAGGCTTGGCTTGTTTTTGGTTTTGCTTTTTTTTTTTTTTTTCAGGAAAAGTTAGGCTACAGTTCTTTCAGATGTTCATAGATCAGAACACTGAATGTAGACATAGCCTTTCTCCTCTCTGCCACCTATTGATCCAAATGTGGCACCACAGGCACAACTACCATGCCTCCAAGGGCAGTCAAAACAGAAAGGAAAATCATGTTAAACACTGAACATTAAAGAAACACAAACAGAGAATGAAAGAAAGTTCAGCAAGACACCAGATCAGAAAACAAGGCAAAGAAGACAGTCAAAAGACAAGAAGGCAAGATGCAAGGGGGAACACACAGCATCCAAAGGCAGTGAAATTGAATTAGCCATCACCTCTTATTTAGCCTTAAAGTGTCTTGCTTAGTTTTTACTCCATTGAGAACAAATATCACAGAGCCAAGTCAGACAAATGATTACAGGAAGAAGCAGGAACATTGGACCATGTACTAAGAAAGAGATGGGGCACTATGTAATGAATGGGGTGGGTAGAGACAATACTGCCCAGAGAAACCATACAAAATGTGGATCAGTCATTGCAATGTGTGTGGTTTTTATGGTCATCCTGGGGCTTTCCCTGAAGCAGGCTTGACCAGAATATTTAACTATCTTGCAGACTAATGATCATTTTCTTATTTATTCAATCTACAGAAAGGTTAATTATGCTTAAGACTGTGGTTGGAAAACAATTCTTAGAAAATGCTTTGGTAACAACAGGTTGGCAGTATATGGAAACCATCTGTTTCCCACAAATGTTAAGGTAAACTTTCAAACTTGTAGGGTTAGCATACAGATTGTAGAGTACTTTAGTGGAGTGAAAATACATGCTGTGTTGATGTCAACTTTCTGAATTTTCTTGACATCCAGCCTTAAAAGAAGAACCATGTTTTAAGAAGAATGGTCTCTGGGTATATCAAAACTTTAAGTGATCTTTGCTTGTACATATTAAGGCTAACAGAACAAGAACATCACATAAGGGAATGCAGTATTTATACTGAATGTCTTCTAAGTAAATTAAGCTGCTCTGGTTTGCTCTTGCTCTGACCTACTAATGGGAACAGGATCATAGAGGGAGGATTTGTTTCTTATAAAAATATTCAGTTTGTTCTACAAAGGAACATAAAATGTTGCTCCCCTAACCCCATGGTGTGAGCTGCTCTCAAGGGATGCAATTGCCTTGGTACCAGCTGCTTCATCATAGATCTGTCTTCTCCTTTCAGGGATCCTTATCTCCCTACCTCCACTCTGGAGGGCAGAGAGAAATGGAAATGGCTAATGTTCTCCAGGCTTAGCAAATGTTGCCAGGGAAGTTGATCAATCACTTAAGGGTACTTCTCAAAGAGTCAAATGTCTGTGAAAATCACTCAGCTGAAGCTGAGAGGTAGCATTTTAAGTAGAGAGAAATTCAGAATTATGAATGGTAGTGAGGAGTGGTCACAAATCATATTTACTAATGGAAGTGAAAAATGTAAATAGTTCCTTCTGTTTCTACCCTTAATAGCAACACCTTATTATGTTTACACTCTGGATGACTTATGTCAATTACATATGGAGGAATGGTCACTAAGATACCTGTGTATCCAGCACACAGACCAAAAAAACAAAACAAAACAAAACAAAACAAAAACAAAAACAAACAGGAGTCGGATGGACTGAATCCTCTGGTGGAGAAGTCATGACCCCAGACATTCAGCATGTTTATTATATAAGGGTTACTTCATATAGCTGAATGATGAGGCAGGATTTGGACTATCCACATAAACAAGGAAGTCAAATTATAGTATACAGCTGGATCAATGGGAAAACTTTAGCTAATCTTGGCAAGAACAGTCTCTGAAGGAGAGAACTTTTCAGGTTGTCAATATTTGGGGTAGAAACCTATGGTGTGCAATTTCTGCACATACTATCAGCATCCCCACATGGACCAGAAGGGAAGGCTTTGCCATATCTGTCTGAAGTGGAACTGAGCCTAGGGTTTTGACTTGGCCAGGCTAGTTTAGGCATAGGTATGTTACTAAATTCTGGTCAAAGACTAGTGTATAGTAAAACCTTTGGAGAAAAGAGAACTCTAAAAGAATGGATTGTTCACTCTTATATAGAGCTTTGTAAAGATGAGTCTTACTTCCACTCCTCAGGATTGTGACAACAAAATGCAATCCCTAGCTCTGCTCCAGGCATGAAAGCATCCTAAGAACAAAGCTCAGAACATTACAGAGAAGTCAAGCTAATTTGATAATAGCACAAGTCTATGAATTAGCCAAAGCGCCATCTTTGATGACAGAATTATGATGTTTTAGCCACTTATTTATCTTTAAAGTGTAGTTGTCAAAGGAATTATGTATGCTATAACCCAGGAATCAAATGAATAATACTTCTAGAGGCAATATTCTAGATATAGAATGAAGTAGAAGCAAACTGGACTATATCAGAAGGGAACTCTGCTTTGAATCATCTTAGTCCTAGACTATGCCAAAGCAACCCGTTCTTTTCTTACCATTTTAAAGATGTGATGAACCCATTCTGGTGAAGATGACATCACTTAAAATATTCCGTAAGTTTTCATACTCACTATCTGACAAATGATGGTCAACACCAGGTACATCAAGTCTCTGAGTCAGATGACTGATTTATGTCATCAGACATGAACTCTAAAGAACTGTGGCTGCAATGCACCAAACAAGCAGATGCTAAAATAAAGAATGTAATCAGAATTCTAGGAAATAGGAAAATTAAATGAAATCTCTACAACTCAATATACAGTAATCTACATTAAAAATTTGAAATATGGCATCATGTACCAGTGATCTTAACACTTGGGAAATTGAGGTAGGAGCCTTGTTTTCCATTCAAGGTCAACTTTAGCCAACAGTGGTCTCTAGGCAAGACTCAGAAACTGAATAGCAGTATGTTGATATGGAACAACAATTTGATATGAACTAGAAAATAGGTTTATAGAAAATATTCAAACTAAAAAACAAAATCCAATATTTGTAGCTGGTTCTGGTACACTGGATTCTTCTGACACTGTCAAATGTTTTTTATCAATAAATCCAAAAAATTCTACACTACTATTCTCTTTTAAATTATTGATTTGTATCCTATAGCTTTCTCCCTAATATTTTGTTGTTTATGCCAAACAATATAACACATCTGTAGGTTCTCCTTCAGGTGGTGAACTTACCAGGCAAAGGTAGATGGCTAAATTACAGTATCAGGCATAAATACCCTCATAATCAGTCGGCCTTAACTTCAAGAGGGAGGAGTGATTGTAAAAGTCAGAGGACCAGGGCACCTGTTTTGAAATAGTGTGTTCTATATATGACAGGAAAGCTGCACCCATGAAATTATTTTTTGATTTATTTATTTATTTATTTATTCGTTCATTCGTTCATTCATTCATTCATTCATTTAACATCTCAATCACAGTCCCCTCTCTCCTCTCCTACCAGTCTTACCCTCCCACTTTCTGCCCACTTTTCTTCTACCCTTCTCAGAGAAAGCACCCCCCCCAACCCACCTCAGCACTTCATGTCACATCAGAACTAACTCATCCTCTTCTACTGAAGCCAGTCAATGCAGCCCAGCTAGGGGAAAGCTATCTGACTGAAGGCAACAGAGTCCATGTCAGGGATAGCCCCTAATCTAATTGTTAGGGGACCCACATAAAGACCAGGCTACCCCTCAGCTCCATAAGTGTAGGGTGTGTGGGTTCAGTCCATGAATGGTTTTTGCTTGATGGTTCAATCTCTGTGAGCTCCTAGGTTAGTTGCTTCTGTTGGTCTTCTTATGTAGTGTTGTCCTCTTCCAGTGCCTCTGTCCTTCCCCCAACTCTTCTACAAGCTCAGGTCTCTGTCCAATGTTTGGCGGTGGGTCTTAGCATCTGTTTTGATCTTTTGTTTGGAGGAGCCTCTCAGAGAACAGTTATGTTATGCTCCTGTCTGCAAGTATAGCAGAGTATCATTAATAGTCTCAGGAGTTCTCTCTCTCTCTCTCTCTCTCTCTCTCTCTCTCTCTCTCTCTCTCT
>CAJQZJ010032273.1:6876155-6886392 GCA_907164525.1 Lophiomys imhausi | reverse complement strand
TCTCTCTCTCTCTCTCTCTCTCTCTCTCTCTCTCTCTCTCTCTCTCTCTCAAGTTGGGTCAGTCATTGGTTGTTCATTTCCGCAATCTCTGCTCCATCTTTATACCTGCACATCTTCTAGGCAGGGTAGATTTTGGGTGAAAGGTTTTGCTAGTGGGTTAGTGTTCCCCTCCCTCCACTGGCACTCCTGTGTGGCTTTAGGAGGTGCTCACTTCAATCTCCATATCCCCAGCTGCTAGGATTCTCAGCTAGAGTCACCTACATATCCTTGCAGGCTCTTACCCTGTCATAGGTCTCCAGTTTGGCCTAGAGATTCTTTCCCCCATCAGTTTCAATATGATTGCCTAAGAAAAACCTGAATGCTGACTCTAATACTTTAAAAATCTAGTTTAATGAGTTGTTGAGCATAAAGAAGGCATCGTGTTTCTCATCTCTTGTTTTTGGTCTTTTGTTTACTTCATTCTTATCTTCTATAAACTTACCATCTTAAGTTTTACTTAAGACTTACCATTCTGGACAACAACCCTCCAAACCCAGAAGTCCCTTCTTTTTTTGATTCATATAAATCCTGCTGAATCTAATGCTAAATCTTTCACCCTGGATCCACCCCAGGGTCATTTAACAGGACTAGAATGAAAGGCTCATTGTGCCTGGCTGGGCCTGACCACATTTCTGCCCATGGAGACATATGATCTATCTTTGCAGCCCCATCAGAAACTGTGACCTGTTCTAGGGAGGGATCTCCCAAGAACAGAGAGAGAGGGGGTTTAGATAAAAACATACCAGAAAGCTGAGATTTGAACATGGAATTCAGTACACTTTTTGTCCCTAAGGTTAAGATTCATGGATTTCTACATACAATTTACTGAATCTAACTCTGTCATTTGGTCTAAATATTTCTATATTCTGTACTTAATTTTCTTCATCTGTTAAGTAAGGTACTTACTTGGCTGTTATAATCAAATATATAAGAACTCCCAAGATGCTTTGAAATGCTCTGTACATAGTAGCAATTATTAATTATAATAGTCCACATCTGTAAGCTTTGAGAACATTAGCACAGAGAGGTTGTGAATTTTCTTGGCCACATATTTGAACTCACCAATGTAGAGACTATAAAAGTACAAGAGTCTGGAGCCCCACCAACATCTTTTAAATTCTGGGAGTTATGCATGTGATTTATCAAGGATGACACTGGGTCCTCAGAGAGATAAAGGCTCACTTTTATCTGTGCTTAGAGATAATCATATGGTAATCGTAATATTTTATGCTGTATGCTGCTCTTATTTTTCAAAGTGTTTCCCATCAATTACATCATTTTACTTTTAAATATCCCTATGAGTCAGGGAAGACATTATCACTATTAGTTGTTGTTCTTATTATTGATTTTAAAAAATCGTTCTGCTTGTTATGAAGAAATATAGTCATTCCCATTTTTAAACTGCTTCAAGTACTTCTTTTTCAGTGAATTCTGCTGCCTAGCTTTCTCTGACAAGAGCAACTTTATCCAAATTGGAAATGACAAGTTTCCTTGACAATGCACAACAAGATAGCTTAGGCAGAAAGTCACTCAAGAGCAAGAGAGCTGGAAAATACATCTTTTTGCATGCAAACAAATGAATTCCAAAATCATTTCCTAATTCTAAACTTTTACAGTAGTTGAAGTCATAAGGATGAGGGGCTTTGTGAACTAGTTAACAAGTTAGCATCTGTTCACATGGATCCCAGGCAGCTGCCAAATGAATGTACTTGTCAGTGTAAACAGAACCAATGGAGAACCTGAGTCTCATGGAATCTTGAAATCTGTGGGCTGTTCCAAATGAGTTCTTACCTCCTCTTCTCATTATACAGGATAGACTCTGTAAGGCCGACAGAAGAGAATCTGAGTAAACTTTAAAGTCCCAGATTCTACCACTCAGCTGTGCCACCATCTTAGTTTAGAGTGTCACATTCCCTCTCAGAGCTCCATTAGCTCTGCAGAGTAGAAACACAATGAATCCTAAGGAGGGCACAGAAAGTGTGAACAGTACCAAAGGGCACAGTTAATTTTCTGTGTTCTTATTACATAATTGGAACCCGCTCATATTTAATGGTGTTTAAATAATGCCAATATATGAAAAGACATTATATATCACATGGTGCATGGCAGGATGTCAGTAATTATTATTAAAGCTAAATAAGAAATTCTGTGTATGTATACCTTGAAGAGGAAAATACATAGATAATATATGTAATCATAATATATACATGGATAAACTTAAGAGGATGGTTCTTAAAAATAAATACAAGTGTATAATATGTAATATGCTTCAAACATTATATACTGCATGTTATTTAGGTTTTGAATAAATTTCCTCCCTTTAAAATGAGAGCCTTTCTGTGAAGGAAAGAAATAGGCCCATTCTCTTGTGTCACATAGGTTAATTATGGGTCATTTGTAGTAATGTAGTAGGTATAGTCTCTACCCTGAGCACAACAAAAAGCAAATGACTGCCATTGGGAAAGTACCTAGGCAAGGCATTTGAAAACACACAGGAGACTGCACCCAACCTAGACTCAACAAACTTTTGCCAGCTGAGAAAGCAGAGGATAGCATGAAGGCAGTCAATATACTGAAGGGGAAAGAGAAGCCTGTGTCAAAGCTAGGGAACTGATTGCAAGAGATAAAATCTTCAACTGCTAATAGAAAAAAAATACCCCCCCATGTGCTGAAGGTGGTAATAGAACATAAGTAGCCTGGGTGGTGAAGGTAGAGCTTTCTCAGTAGCATCCTCCTTTTCTAAGATGATAAGTAGGCAACAAAAGCAGAGAAGGATCAGCCACTTACAAGTTTCAGAGATAAACACTGCTGAATGAGTCCAAATGAATGGATTCCACAGTCTCACACTGTTTTGTGGGAAGTCTGACTTCACCATCTGGCAACAGATTCAACAGTGGTGTTTCTTAGCAGGTCACTGAATCCCCAGGCCTCAGTTTCACCGCTATTGTGTTGGAGCAGCCATAAACCAACTCAATCTCTCTTTCTTCTTAATTTTGAATTGGCATAAAAACATGGGTTTCATCATGCCATTTTTATAGACATGCATTATATCCTTTGTTCATATCTTCCCCATTACCTTTTCCCTCCCACTAGTCCCCCTCCTTTTCCCAAGTGGTCTGTTTTTTACTCTCATGTCAGTTTTTAAAGTTTAGATTCTGTATATGGAAAAAAATTTGGCTTGCCTTTCTGAGTCAGGTTTATTTCATGTGACATGATGATCGCTAGCTTGATCTATTTCTGTGGAAATAAGGTGATTTCATTCTTCTTTATGGCTGAATAAAACTCCATTGTGGACATATACCAGATTTTCCTAGTCTTCTTTTCAACCAAGAATACATGATTAAGGTTTTGACGAAAGCTTGCTTTGCTGACACTTTCTGCCATGTGATTTTAAGTGTTTAGCATCAAGGCTGATTTTATCATCAGGCAATAACTATTTATGAAAGAAAACCCCCTGCATAATGATACCCTGTGGAAATAGAAATTGGAGCTTACTTACAAAAATCAAGTAGCAAAACGATTTAGCTCTTGGTTTACTCCAGCCTGGGCTGTGCTTTGCATGTGAAATGAGCTGAGCTTCAAATAGAGCAGATTCTTCTTGTTTGGGTCGTGTTTCTAATCGAGGCATATATATTTTCCCTCGATTGCAGGAAAACAAATTGGCAGTGGCATATTGCTTTGATATTTCAGCCATTTGCTAGATTTCCATCCCTCCAAAATATCTTAAGCAGAAGCATGAAGCATCAACAAACCAAACTAGAGAGCTCAGTGTTTATGAGCCTATTTAAGCCTTATAAAGATTTGATCAGAAAATATGCCAATTGATACATGATAATGTTTTACAACTACAGTTGTCTTGGTCTATAAAATGAATTACAATTCTGACGGGATTTCTACTTTGTCTACAGACCTTTCTGTTTTACTGCCACCGAGTGGTCTAGATCAGAACTGGCAGCATCATTGCTGATGTTTCAAGCAGAGAAAAGGAGGATGTTTTTATTTTTAATTGTGAATGCAAATAAGCAATGTTGAGAGGACGTTCCTTTCCCTTTCAGGTTTATTCTGCCAGCCTCACCCAAACACTTTCCTCCCCAACACACACACACACACACACACACACACACACACACCAAAAACAAAACAAAACAAAAAAAAAACAAAAAAAAACATGGATACATACATGCAAATACATATGGAAACACACACACATAAGACATAGTTTCATTTGAATATATTAGACCATCAGATGAATTATCACCTTTAACATTAAGTGGAAATTGTCTCTTTGAGTAATTCAGTTTCTCTGGGCTTCAGTTTTGGTAAAGAACATTTAGTTTTTGTTTTTGTCTGTCTGTTTTTATTTTGTTTTTAGAAAGTCTTATCCTGTTGTAGTCTAGGATGGCTCCACACTCTAGATATTCTTGTCGTAGCTTACTAATCTGTAAAAGAGACTTACAGAAAATGTATTAGTCCTCTTTGTTCTGAGGGCTCTTGTGATCCAGTCCTCAAATAGACTACTTCCAGTATTTTAACAGCACCACATATTAGGAGCAAAACTATATTCTCAAAATATTTATATATTAATGGCATCGACTGAAGAACCTCAAAATTTCACTAGGCAGATGAAAAGATTTAAGAAGGAGAGTTAAGTTAATGTGAGGCCACCAGGTACATTCTCGTCCATTATGACTGGTATTCCTTAGGAAGAGAACAGTTGAACTAATACACACCATGGACATAAGCACAGAATAAGCAGGTAGAGAAGGAAAAATCAAGTCTGTCCATACCTTCAACTTGGACTTGCAGCTACCAGAACTGTAACAAAACAAATTAGTTTATACCACACAGTTTGTGTGACATTGTTATGGCAGCTCTGTTAATGTAGTATAAACAAATACCAAGTGATATGTGAGGTGTGTATTTAGAATTATGCAACTAATATCTTATTAAAGAATTTGTGATATGCAATTGTCTGAATCTCTAATGCAAAGAAGTATAACTTGAAGGAAATTAAAAACTAAAAGCTTCATCTTTGTGTCAATATTCATGGACATGTAAGCTTATATTTACATGTAATATATATCTTATTCATAGTTTTAGATGTATATGTATATATATGCACACATACACATAAGGAAATACAGAAGTAAATCCATATGAAGCACATATACAAAACAGACTTGAGATGGTAATCAAGTTCAAATCGAGGCTCCACCACATAGAAGCAGATGGTCAAGGTAAAATACCCACTTTTCTAAAATCATTTCATTTTATTTTAAGGTAAAATAGAAAATAACCAATCATGATCATCAAAGAAGCAATATGTAAAGCATTAAAGTGGAATCTGTTTTTGTCTTTAGCCCATAGTTATTTCTCAGACCATGGAGAGAAAGCTCTCTTCTCCTCTTTTTCTACCCACTGCACAATCACAGTCCACCGGGGGAAGAGCAGTTAATGCTCATCCAGAAATGTGGTATGATGATTCATATTGACTTTCTACACATGGCAGATTCTACAACCACATTAGAGGCAATCCTATGGATATTCCTATGAGAGGAATTCCTATGAGAGATTATTTGAGGTGAAAAGGCCAACCTTAAATGTGGGCTAGACATCTGCACTGAATAACAAGGCAAAAAGCCACTGTGACCAGCATTCATATCTCTGTTTCCTTACTGTTGATGAAATGTCACCATCTGCCTAAACTCTTGTGACCCTGCCATTATGTCTGCCATGATGGATAGCATCCTCAAACTGAGAACCAAAATAAAACTTTTCTTCCTTCTTTAAGTTGCTTCTGTCATGAATTTTGTCATGTCATAGCAACACAAACAGTAATATCTACATTATCTACATCTGACATGTATGAGGTGCTGTCTGGGTGAGCAGATAATGGCACAATCTCAAAGGTAACATCCCCTTTCTGCAGATGCTTGCAGCTCTGAGCCAAGAAGCTCTTGGCTAAAATCATATCTCAACAAAGTCTGTTCTTTAGACTTGGCCATACCTCAGGTATGAACTAAGTTTTGAGGAGATCAGAAGGATGCCAGGTCTATTTTTACCAGAATCGTGATCTTTAATATTTGTTGAGCAGTGACAAAGGCATTGGTGGTAGCAGAGAGCAAAGTCCCATTTCTCAAGAGAACACAGAAATCACCACCTCAGGGAGACTTATTTTCCTAGCAAAAATGCTGGATTGTTAAGTGGGTCTCTTGCCTGGAAGAGGCCAAGGGCACTAAAGACAGAAGAAAAAGAGAAACTCAGTCACATGTCCTGAACACACAAATAGAGAGGGTCTGTTCTGCAGAAGCTCCACGGGACCCTATAGAAGCACTAGCCCTCAGGCAGGAAAGCAGTACTAAGAGCCCTTTGATCAGTAATTGAGTACTGCAACAAATGGTTCACATTTATGGAAGCTAGTTCCTAGGAGCTAAGGATTCTAAATGGCCTGAAGTGCTCTGGACAGTCCATCAAAATGAAGAATGCCAGTAGTATCTCAACTGAAATAAAAAGGCCTCACTCAAACAACAGAGACAACTATGCATCTATCTATCTATCTATCTATCTATCTATCTATCTATCTATCTATTTATTTATTGCTTCAGGTTACATCTCCATCATAGGGTCCTCTTTCCACCCCTCCCAGTCCTGCCCACCCACCCTCTACCCCCTAACCCTTCCATCCCACTCCTCTGGAGTGGAGTGTCCCTACATAACAGTCCCTTGCCCCAGTTCAGAAGTCATATGAGGGCCAAGAGCCTCCTCATACACTGGGTGCCTATAAGGCAGCACCACTGGGGCAAAGTGTCTCATTGATAGGAAACAAAGTCTATGTTCATGTTCCCTTTGGTGCATTGGCTGTAGTATAGTTATCCTGTACTATATGGCTAAAATCCAATTATAAGTGAATAGATGCCATGTGCAGCCTTCTGAGTCTGGGTTAGCTCACTCAGGATGAGCTTCTCTAGTTCCATCCATTTGGCTGCTAATTGCATAATTTCATTGTTTCTGATAGCTGAGTAGTACTCCATTGTGTTGATGTACCACAGTTTTTTGATCCATTCTTCAGTTGAGGGACATCTGGGTTGTTTCCAGTTTCTAGCTATTACAAATAAGTCTGCTATGAACCCACACACCTATGATCACCTAATTTTTGACAAAGAAGCCAAAACCGCACAATGGAAAAAGGACAGAATCTTCAACAAATGGTGCTCATACAACTGGATGTCCACATGTAAAAGAATGAAATTAGATCCATACTTATCACCTTGTACAAAACTTAAGTCCAAGTGGGTCAAAGACCTTAACATAAGGCCAGACACATTAAATCTACTAGAAGAGAAAGTTGTAAAAACCCTTCAACTCATTGGCACAGGTGACAACTTCCTGAACAGAACACCAACAGCTCAGGACCTAAGACCAACAATCAATAAATGGGACCTCACGAAACTGAAAAGCTTCTGTAAGGCAAAAGACACGGTCATTCAAACAAAACAGCTGCCTACAGATTGGGAAAAAATCTTCAAGAACCCCACATCTGACAGAGGGCTAGTATCCAAAATTTACTAAGTATCCAAGAAGTTAAATGACAAGAAAACAAATAATACAATCAAAAAAAAAAAAATGGGGAAAAGAGCTAAACAGAGAATTCACAAAGGAGGAATTCCTAAAGGCTGAGAGACACTTGAAGAAATGCTCAGCATCCTTAACCATCAGAGAAATGCAACTCAAGACAACTCTAAGATTCCATCTCACACCTGCCAGAATGGCTAAGATCAAAAGCTCAAATGACAACACATGCTGGCGAGGGTGTGGAGAAAGGGGAACCCTCCTTCATTGCTGATGGGAGTGCAAGCTTGTGAAACCACTATGGAGGACAGTCTGGCGATGTCTTAGAAAACTTGGAATAGCTCTGCCTTGGGACCCAGCCATACCACTTCTGAGCATATATCCAAATGACTCCTCACCAAATCATAAGGAGGTTTCCTCAACTATGTTCAAGTATGCATTTTTATTTTTCTTCTCTACCCATATTTTCTGAGGGCCTTCGTAGCAGGACCTCAGTTAGAACTGGTGCATCTGATAGTAAACACATTTCCTCTTTTAAATCCCAGTGTATCCCAGTGGGTATTCCATCCATTCTCACCAACACATCACTGCTGTACTTTTGTAGATTTTGTTCTTCCTCTCTTGAGAATATCAAGAAAAATCACTTGAGGATAGTATTCTCTTGCCAGCTTCAGATGAGGAAAATTACAAGGAGAATATTGGTTACCTGCCAAGGATGTTGTTGTCCAAAGTGCTCAATATGCCAAGGTCTTAGGAGATGACCACAGTGCTCCCTTCCTTATGATACTTCCCACTATGGAGGCCACATTGGTCCTTATGTCAATGTAGGGTATGCTATCAATTTCCTGTTGAGTGACAATCACCTATTGCTCAAAGAGGTATTGTATGTGTTACTTTATTTCACAGACTCACACATATTTTTCATAATTATACCCTAGCAGTGTCTAGACTGGGGTACTTGAGACCTACTTTTTAGATAAACATTAATTTTTATCCTACCTCCGCTGTAGTCATACTCCCATAAAGCTACTGTGTTCTTGCCCTTCAGCAAATTTTCTCCACCTGTGGAGGGAAAAGAATAAACCTTCTCCTGAATCCACTTCCTATGTGTTACATGCCAGTTTCATTCAGCAGATATATGAAAGTCCCAGGTTATAGTGATAGTGGAACCTCCCTTTCTGCTTCTGAACTGGGCCAACTATATTTTCTTTACCTAGGTTGACAACTGACACATTAATAGATGGCATATATAAATAGACAGGTGGGTAGATAAATGAAAAGAGGAAAGAGGAAGGAGGTAGGTATGCAAGCCCAGGACATGGGCATAGTTTAATAGCATGGAGCTCTATTTCAACTGGGTTATGCACACTCTATGTTCTAATCGTGTACTTGATGGCCAAACTCTTTTACCTGTCTGATGTACTCTGCACACATATCCTTCTCCAAATACCTCACCTACTAACCTTATACCTTACCAGCACTGGGCCTCAAGTTCTCTCCTCTATGAAAAATATGACAGGCTTTTTCTCCCCCTAACAAAAATCAAATTTAGACAGTTCCTTCTCCAATATATTTCCAATGTATCCACAGACAATCAACCCGAACTGATTTTGAGTAAATGAATAGTAAGGCAAAATTGAGTCCTCAAGTGAACTTCTAAGGAGACCCCTCCCATTTACCATTTTATACCTATGAATAATTGGGCATGCATATGGGTATAATCAGATGTATTATGGGAAGGACATGCACTCTAGAAAATGACAATTTGACTTCATCTGTCAACCAAACTCCTTTTGAATTTCATAAGAAGTTGCAAACAATAATCAGGATCCTTGAGGATCTTCATTTATGTGGCTCACTTTCAATCTTGGCAGTGTATTTCTGACCTGTACTATTGCTTTGATTTTACGTACTTTTCTTGTTATTTTTGCAAATATGTATAAATCCTTATGCCAATCCTTTGAAAAAGAGCTCAAAAATCCAAACCCCTCCCACCACTGATAGGGAGAGGATGAGAAAGGAGGGAGGGAGAGAGAGAGAAAGAGTGTAGTATGTAACAAGAAAGTCAAATGTATGTAAAGTATTTGACACACACCAGATTCTCAATTTTATCTAACATGTTGTGCAAAAAATGCCATTGTTATCAATGGCAGCTTAAAAACAGAGAAACTAAGGCTCAAGATCACAGGCAATTAGTTCATAGTATTAGAACATAGTATTAGAAAGGTGATTAATTTCTCCCTGTCACCTTTTTCTTCAGTAGGGACAATATTCCCTAATCTAAAGATCATTAATATGTTAGTGAATATAAAAAACTTTCAGGAGAGTATCTTACTTGGTAAATATTTGTTTATATTAACAATGTTGTTCTAAAAAAGAATGAAGGAGTAACTGCTAGTATTTACTATTCATAGATTATAATATTAAGCACAAATTCTATGGACATGGTAGAGTTACACTTAAATCCAAAGATTCTGGCCTCAGAGTAAGAGTTATTAATTGTTCTGCCTTACAGCCACTCTGAAGCGTCCAGAGCTACCAAGTCCCCTCACCAGAGCCTCAGTTCCTAAGATTATCATCTTTGTGTGTGTGTGTGTGTGTGTGTGTGTGTGTGTGTGTGTGTGTGTGT
>CAJQZJ010032273.1:6863423-6876145 GCA_907164525.1 Lophiomys imhausi | reverse complement strand
TGTGTGTGTGTGTGTGTGTGTGTGTGTGTGTGTGTGTGTGTGTGTGTGTGTGTGCATGGGGGGATTCAACATATGAAGTGGTAGAGGGGAGGGGTATGTTCAGTCTAAATACTAAGACTGTTTAAATATTTTAAAACATAAAGGCAAGTAACTTTCCTGACAATCCAAAGCAAAGGAAGCTTTCTGCTCTGCAGTTAATTCTTGGGACTTTTTGTTATCTTTCCTTTGCCTCTTATCACACTCTATAGTTTACAAATATAATGCTCTGAGGAGGAAGAAAAAGCTACTCAGTTCAGCAGACATGACTCTGAGTAGCTGTTTTACCACTTACTGTTGGCAAGACCTTGGACAAGTTATTCAACCTCCTGACAGCTTCATCTAACTCAGGCCTCTGAACCTTAGAACTTCTAGCTCAGGGCTGTAAGCAACAGTTTTATTTGATTCTGTAGTGTATGACTTCTCCTAATACAAACGTTGATTGGTTTTGATGTTCCTGGACCTGTGCTCTCCACACTAAGTTTTGCTCTAGTGGGGCAAACTAAGAAGTTCTAGGTTTGGAGTCCCTTTAATGGAAATGATATAAATTCATGAACTATGATCAGTGATTTTCTTTCTTATTGCCTGAGAGTTAAAAAACTCAGTGACTATCACAGACAAGAATAAGTACAGCTAAATCACAGAGAAAAATTGATCTTACTCAAAAATAGGAAATTCTCTAAGTCCCTGACTTGCATTCTATGAAAAGTTACCTTTTGCTGGAGTTGGCAATGAGGCATTTTGGTTAATATATTCTGAAAACAGCTTCCTTGTCATCATAATGTTATTTGGAGCCCCCTCCCAAGAAGATCTCTGTGATATAGTCTATAGCCAATTGGAGTCTTTATTCCATCTGACTGGGACTACACTAAGGTTTGGTACATTATTTGTGACCTAAGGGTAGCACGAAGTGTTAGAGTAAGGGGTTTTTCAAGGCAAAAAGCACATCCTGTTGTTTCACTGGGCAGCCACAGGGGAAGGTTTTGCATAAGCAAGCAGCTTAACAGAAGCCAAGATAAGTAGTTAGCTGGAGGAGGAGCTTTTGCACTAGCAGAAAGTTTAACAGAAGCCAAGTGGAATTAGTTAGAGAATCCACACCTCACATTCTTAGAATAGAGTTGGCTAATTTTCTATAGGATTCTTCATCAAGGATATCAAATTCTATTCAAACCTAAAAGGGATTCAGCAAGAATACAAGATGGAGGAACCTCTGGATATTCTTGCTCTGTTATCATAACAGAAGATGCGATTCCTTGCATTACTATAATTAAATTAAGCACTACAAAAATCCAAACAAAAACAAAATAGCAATGCCTTGCCTAGTAATTCGCACAGAGAAAAACTTAAATAAATACACTTTGATTCTTTTCTACATGTGTATATTTGTCATCATCATTTTATCATTTATTACAAATAATCTATGATGTTCGTTATTTAGTAATTTAATATGCATTTGTGATCATATTTTATATGTCAGTACTCTACATAGAATGGGTGATGTGAATAGGATGTAGAAATTATCATTAATAAAAGCAACTGAATACAATGTAGAAAAGATTAAGCAGAAAGTGACAGGGAAAATGACGAGGTAAGAAGAGGGCTAGCCAAAACAAAGGCTATATGAAAAAGTTATATGGACACCTAGTATTTTGTGTAACCAAATTGAAAATGTAATTTATATAACTAAGTATAGTGGTATATGCCTCTAATCCCAGCAACCACTCCTGGGAGACAGAGGTGGGAAATCCTCTGTGAGTTCAAGCTTGGTCTACATAGTGAGTTCCAGGCCAGTCAGGGCTACACAGTGAGAACATGTCTGTAGTAATAATAGTAATTTCGACTTGAAAATAGTTTAAAGAGGCATAGACAAAATAGCTGGACAAAACTAAGTGAGTAGAAACAAACCAAAAATTTATGAATCTGCAGAATGGATTGGTTTTGGGGGGTTCTGACTGACATGGGAGAGAGATAAGAAACATTGGGAAAACAGAGTAATCACAATGCAATCTTGTGTGTAGATGAAATTGTTAAATAACAACCATAATAAAAATATATTTAAAAAATAAAAAGCTGCTAAGCAGGGGTAAATTCCTAAAGCAATAATTATGATGAGAAGAGCAGTTTCATTAAGACTGCTGGTTTAATGAAGAGTGGGTCACTTGATGACACAGCTTCACAAACAGAATGAAATTGGAGCTAATCTTACAAATCAGGAGCTGAAACATGAGGAAGATTTGCCATTTCTCAGCAAACAAAGAGTCTGAAGTGGTACGTGTGTGCAGGAAATTAACTAATAAGAGAAATACTAGATATAGACATAAGGGCTTAGGGTCCAAACTGAAAAGCCTTAATAAGTAACATTAAGGAGGCAAATGTAATAGCAGCAGCCTCATGCATGTGCCAGATATTTTTCTTAGCATCTTTTTTGTGGGTCTCCCCTTTCCTTGGGGCGGGGGAGGTGTTAGCCACCAGCCCACAAGGGCAGAAGGAGAAGACACTGAGGGCAGAGTTCACATGGCCATGAGTATGACGGAATGACTTGTAGAATCAGCTTCAGTGAGACAGTTCAACTTTATTCAGGGTGAATGAGGGTTATATGGAACTTTGGGGAGTGGGTGAAGATTCCCACCCAGGGTGAATGTACATCATTGGTTGGGGCTTAAAATACTGTAAATGCCTCCTTTGCATGGAGAGGCATTCCAGGCATTCCAGACATTCCAGGTGCTTGCTGGGTGAGTTCTTATTGGGAGAAAGAAAGTTGAACCTGTGATTTCAACAAGGTCCACGTGTATGACATTCCTCAGGTAGAGGATGTGGGGGTGGGACTTCCCAGATAAGGTCAGGCTGAGAAAGGAAATCCCGCTGGAAAAGAGAGTCTTCCATTTTGCCCAAGTCTAGTCATGGTAGACTATGAGCTTAGCAGCAGGGTCTTCCAACACTGTTTAAAACATTTTGTCCGCATATTTATGTAACCAAGTAGTATTATCCAAGAAGTAACTAGATCACAGAAAAACACAGTAGATGTGTGAGGTAGTACAAGGACCATGTCCAGTACAAATCATGGTTCTGACCTGTTTAAGCTTGACTTGTGTGTCTCTGCATCTATCGATACAAGTTCTAACCTGGTAGTGTACAGATATAGGATCGTAGCAGAGGAAAAGATGAAGTCATACAGGGATGAGTGCCTAATCAACTATCACTTGTGTCCTTGTAAAGAGGAAAAATGTGGACTCATTACATACACAGGAGAAGAACATCTTGTGAAAATCAAGTTTATCTACAAAACAAGAAAGAAATGCCAGAGTGGCCAGCAACCTGCCACTAGCTAGCTAAGATACACTTTACACTCTGACAGAACCAGCCCGGCCAGCATGGACTGCTGACCTCCTGAGTTGGGCAAGGACATATTTCTAATACTGAATTTACCCCTTTTGTGGCACTTTAATACTGCATATTCAAAGTTTGTCCATCTAGTCAGCCTGCTCCAGTCTCCTTTCAGAGCTGTGAAAGAACTTAAAGGGGGGAATGGGTTAACTACTCTCTTGTTCTGTTCTAGAACCAGCCTGCCTTCCTTTGTCCTGTCAACTGAAGTCCCCATTAGTAACGAAGACCATCGTCTCTTGGAGAAGAGAGGGGAAAGGTGTGATGGGGGAAAATAGGAAGAGTTGAAGGTAGGGAAGGAATGAAGGAGGAAGGAGGAAGAGGGAGGGAGAAAAGAGAAAGGGAGAAACCAGAGAAGGGGGAAGGAATGAAACAGCACAATCCACATATTTTTTTTGCAATATAGTTCATTATTGATGTCTTCTCTGTTGGTCAGAGACTTCACTACAAAATGCCTCGTTTTTATAGATATATGATTAAGCTGTTCAAAGAACAGTTTTTGTTGTTTCCTTCTTGTATACTTGTGCTACCTTGACTTATATGGACCAAAGCAAAACGCTAGACCCCATTCTTCTTTTTCCACCTCTGTTTGATGGCAAATGGAAAGTTCCGACATTTGGGGACGGGGCATTCTTTGGCTCTCTTATTATAGCAATTCATCTTTCTTTTGGGGGTGGGGAAAGAGAAAACAGAGTATTGGACAGAGATGTTTTTGTGGAATCTTTCTCTGGTGACTCATAATCTAAAGCTGCTGAATCCAGGGAAAGCGGTTTTAACCACAGTATTTAATCTTAGGGAGACATTTACTGCAGAGTCTCTTGTTTTTCCTTGTTTAATATAAACCACAGGAGAGATGTTTCTTGGTTATGTCATTTCATAAAGCCGAGGGAGATATGAAAATCCCCAGTCCTGCTTCAGAATCTTTTTATCTTCTGCAATGTTGTAGGATATCTCAGCCTGGAAATGCCACCAATAGGAACACTAATGATTATAATGACAACAGGAACACTAACACTAACGATTATAATGACAGCAACTAGACTCCAGGAAGGAATTGTGGGAGAAGAGCAGACTATTCCTGGAGTCAGGCACACTTGGGCTTTCCTTATACTTCTGACTCCCACCTATGTTCCCACAAGCAAGATGTCTTTTCTAAGCTCAGTTTCCTCTTCTCTACAGTGGGAGAATGAACAATCCTTATAAAATCGTAATGACTATTACATGGAGTGTTGATGGCAATACTCTTAGCACACTTTCTAGAACATAATAAATATTCACTGTGTTATTTGCATTGTTGCAAGTAATGCATAGTCAATTGTCAGCCTCTTATGTTTGAGGGTGTTTCCAAGTGCCTGCAGTGCAATCCTGAGACACTCATTATTGTTTGTCTCCACTTTACAGACAAAATAATTAAATGGCAGCTCATGCTCATGGGTTCAGAATAGGCAAAGCAGAAGTTCCTTTGAATCTTATAAAAATATCAAATTTCATCTGAAAACAACCAAGTTAGTTAAAGGGTCAAATATATTCTGCTGAGGTCATTAGATGAAGTTGGCTGTTGTAAAGCCTATAAAGTGAAGAAAAAGTCAAAATAATTTACTGCTTCTTCAAGTCTCACAACAGAGTTTAAAGTTTATATCCAATGGGTTAGTTATGCTCCACATCTAAATTTTAAAGAGAATCTGAACTCTCAAGAGAATCAATGGTGATTTAGAGCTAAATACTAATGAAGGTCCAATTCAAAATATATTCAGGAAAAGAAAGATTGCTTACACCTGTGTCTAAGATGGCTAAATTTCCATTTCAGGCATAGCTGGATCCAGGCTTGATGCTGCCCTCTCCTTTCCACTTGCTTCATTTTCAGCTGTTTCTCTCTGTTCACCCTCCTTCCTGACAGAATATGTTAATATAAACATGTACCAAAAGTCTCAACACCATCCATCAGGTGCCAGGCCTTCTTCCTGTTTGTTGATCAATAGTCTGATCAGCCTGAGGAAGATGTAGTGTTGAAGGAACTGTTTAAGTGACAACCTCATAAAGGTTATTTGATAGTGGCAAAAGCATCTCAAGGAAATGGTTGGATGGAAAAGTTATCCAGGAGGATGGATATACTGGGTTATACTGAGAAACTAAGTAAATCAAACTCCACTGGGTATAGTTGTCACTATAGCAGTGATTTTCAACATGTAGGTTGAAGGATATTTTCATAGGGGTCACATATAAGATATTCTGTATATCTGACATTTACATTAGGATTCATAAAAGTAGCAAAATTACAGTTATGAAGTAGCAAAGTAATAATTTTAAGGTTAGAGGTCACCATAACATGAAGAACTGTATCAAAGGGTCACAGGATTAGGAAGGTTGATAGAGAAGCACTGAACCTGAGATTTCTTCACTCACAAATTACAGGGTCTAGGCTGGAGTTGAGAGATCTGCCTTGAGAAAAAAATACACAAACCATGATCCTTGAGGCCTGAAGAGATATTTGAGACCTGAATAGGGAAGAGGACCTGTGATAGCTGAGCTCCTTCACTTGCCTCTTGGTTTCTTGGTAATTTTTCGACACCCAAGTTTTATTTTTTTCTTCCTTGAAAATAAAAGTAATATGTTTAATTGACAGGTGTCAATAAGGCAATACTTATCAGTTCAAATAAGGGACCTGGCATATGGAGGGCTTTCAAGGTTATTAGTAGAATTACATTATTTTGTTTGGTTGTTTTTATTTAGTTTATAACAGAATCTCATGTAGCCCAGCTTGACCTGGAACAGGTGACCAGTAATGACCTTGGATTTCTGGTCCTCCTATCCTCTGAGTGTTTGGCCTATAGGCACTCACCATCACACTTGTTTCATGCAGTGTTCGGGATCGAACCCAGGTCTTCATACTGGGGATTGAACCCAGATCTTCATGCAGGTTAGGCAAGCATCCTGTAAACTGAGTTACAACATCAGCAAGCATTTTATTATTTAATGTTAACAAATCATCATTTTGTTTGTTCATCATTTTGTATTACTGTACAGCAGGAAACAGTCCTGGAACAAAGAAGACATTTACCCAAAGCCATGCCACTTGAAGCATGAGTCAGTCTAAAGATTCCAACTTTGTGCAAATTTCACAAAGCAGAAGGAAGTCTAAGTGGACAGGAGGGTGGGGCAGCATCTGTCCACAGAAGAGAAAATAGGCTTCTGAAAAGGCTCAGGGATCCTTCAGCACAGACTTCAAAACATCCAGCTTCCTCCTAGCAGCAGCTACACCCTGGGACACCTGGTTCACCCCCCCCCCCACACACACACCCTCCACCCCACCCCCACCCAAGGACTGGCTCTTGTCAGTAGTGAGGGAAATCTGGTTTCCTCCCAGCAACAGCTTCTGCGTCCTTAGCAACAGGGTGGCAAAACCCCAGCCCGAGCCCTAGCCCTGTGATTGGCTGGGTTCCCAAGCTCCTTGCGGACATTCTGAATTGCTTTTTAGACAGAAACACTGGCACTTCTGAACTTCCTGGATAGGAAGCACCACTTTGGCGGTAAGTCTGCCTGCCCCTCTGATCCCTCCTGGGGATGGTCTCAGGGGTGGTGCCCCACTGCGGGGCAAGTAAGACCAGATAGTCTTAAATCCGTGTTTGATTTTCCACACCCGTAGCTTCAAAAAGCCTGTGGTGGGCTGGATGGGGTCTCCTTGGGGGCTTTAGAGCTGTCCCTGCTAAGTGAGCTGAAATCATGGGAGAACTCCGCTGTAGCTGTCAGAGCAGAACACTGGAAAGACTTCTGCTCTCTTATTCCCCCTCCAACCTGTAATTCCTAGGTGAGATAGCAAACCCTCTCTAGCCCTTAGTTTTCCAATCTGTAAAGCCAGTGTTTAAACTACAGTAAGAGGTCTCTGGAACTCTCCGAAACAAGAACTGGTCAGCCAGGTTCGCCTAGCATCACTCAGGCTCACACACACAGGGCTTATCTCAAGCAGGTTTACAATTACAAAGTATGGTAGCAGCGGGTATGAATGAATGCTGTTTTCCAAGTACAATGCTTTAAGGATTTTGTCTTCTACGGTCACGGAAAGTCTGTGAACATAACAGGAGTCACTCTGAGTTCACAGATAGAGAAAGAGGGCATCAGAGCTGAGTGTCAATTCTTCAAATGTTCTGCTAAAGCCCAGATTTCCCCTTTGGCCTCAGGACAGTCCCATCTCAGGCCCTGTAGTTCAGAAAGATGTAGTATCTAAGGGCTCAGTATGCTTGCTTCGCAGTCCTTCTGGGATTGCCAACTCTAGCTACACATACCTCTTCCCTTGATGGTAAAGCAAGAATGGTCATGGCTATTATGGGTACCTCCCAACCTGACTCAGGAGATGGCTTTGCCTTTCAACCTAAGTTCACTTCATGGGACACTGATTGCAGCAGGCCAGCAGATTCTTCTAGGTGTCTCTCTCTCTCTCTCTCTCTCTCTCTCTCTCTCTCTCACCACAAATGCAGTTTTTAAAATGTAAAAGGTAATTTTTTGGGAGTGTTAAGTGAGGTATCAGGGTGTCGTCCTTTATACTCAATCTTCCTAGGCCCTAGGAGAATTAACAGCATAGATGCCCCCACACCCCCTAGCCCAGTAAGGCTTAATATTATTGTTGACATTGTTGGAAATCAAGTGGAAGGACTTGTCTATTTTCCACCCCTAAGGATCTGACAAGATTTGGAGAGGGATCATGTATTCAGCTTGGAACCCCCAGAGACCAGAGCCAATGCCTGAGATAGTGGTGAAAATTATTGGAAGTAAATACTTTCAGTACCTCGTGGAAAAGCCAACGATGTAAGTTTTGTCTCTGAAAAATTATTGTGTTTCTTGGATAATAATGAAAAAGTTTCTTTTTAACTAAGAAATCTTAAAAAGTGCCATCTTTGCTAAATTAAGTCATTAAAATGTAAAAGTAGAAATAAAACAGTGTTGATAACTCCATGAGCAATTTTTCTGATATTTTCATCTGTATAATTCCCCAATTCTCTTTAATTACTTGGGCTGATTTTCCAGATAGATGGGAAATATTAGCACTGTGACACTTATAAATATTAATGGAATATTGCTGCTTCTCCTAGTCAAGTTTGTAATCTACCACATGCAGTAATTTGGTGTTGGGAGTGAGACAGGGAAGCAGGCTATTAGTCAATTTGTTGTGAATTACAGGTTGGGATTAATAACGAATCACAGCTTGTAAGATTTTCACTTACTCTCTTTGCATTTACATCTTTTCTAAGCCAACTTCTCAGAGCACAGCCAACGTGTCTTTCTTCTCTTCCATTAATGGCACACATTTGAGGAGGGTCATTTATACATCTTTAAAACCAACTAGGTGTTTGGCACAGAAGAACATCACAATCTCTCTCCTCTAGAGTTTTAGTGGTTTTTAAAGTGAAAGAATGACAATTAGATCTATTTTCTTTAGGCAAGTCAGTAACTACTTGCCTTTCCTTCCAAAGACCATTTATCTTTTTTTTTTTTTTTTTGGTTTGGATTTTTGAGACAGGGTTTCTCTGTGTGGCCCTGGCTCTCCTGGACTCACTTTGTAGATCAGACTGGCCTCGAACTCACTGAGATCCACCTGACTCTGCCTCCCAACTGCTAGGATTAAAGGCTTGCCCCAGCACCACCCCACCTTCTACTGAATCACTGAGCATAGCTGTAGGGAGTAATAGCATTAAAGTCAAGACAACCACTAAGAGCACACTTAGAAATGAACATCTGGAGTCGAACTTAAGACAAACCGACTCAGAATCTCTGAATGAATGGCCCATGACCACTGTCACCAAAATGGACTTGGAACACCAATTGCTTTTTCTGCTCCACTACTAGCATTGTCAGCCCAGAGCAATTACACCATGAATGCTGTCATCAGTCATGTCTCAGTGGACTAGTAAGTGAGCATGGCAGGATGGTACCCATGATTTTGAGATCTCTGCAGAGCAGAGAGATAGAAATTTTAATTCTAGTCCTGTTCCTTCCTGGTTTCTTGTCATTGTGAAAGTATAGGGTTATGTCTGGCATTCTATAACTATGAAGCAGAAATTTAATGACACCTGTATAGTAGGTAGTTGAGGGGATTACGAGAAAGGATGTGGAGGTTTAGCAGTACCCAGGATGTCTCACCTACCCAATGAGTGATTCTGCTATTGTTACTTAAGTGTACCCTTTCAAGGATGCAAAGGAGTTAGACAAAACCAAATGCTACCCTATGGAACGCTTGCCATTGTTTTATGTTCTATGCCAAAGAAGCAGGGTATGTTCTGTTTTACAGATGAAGGAACTATGATGAGGTGAGTGCCCATTTCAAGATCTTTTACTAATTCCCTTTCATTACGAGAAAAACAAGACAATTAGGCACTAATTCCACATCTACCAGGAAGACAAACTCACCACACCTCTGGTTTCCCTTCTTCCTTAGGCTGATTAACCACATCCCATTCAAAGCCTCTTGTTTTAAGTATATCAAGTGTACTTTGTTTCTAAAAGGAAAGTAAGAAAGAACCCTTGCTTAATTTAAATAATAAAGGGATAAATGGTACATTAAATAGTGAAGTAAAAGTTGAAGTTCTTGCTCATGGGACACTATAAAAGTGGTATTATTTTATAGTAAGATGGATTTTCTGTGAACTCAATGCTCTTGTTGCTGGACTGCCACAAGGGAATTAATGTGCTTTGCTAGAATAATCTTCTGCAGTTCAAAAGTAAACAGTTGTCAAAAGCCTACTTGTTGCTGAGGTAAAGCAGATCAACAGCCATCATGTCCCATAAGTTCCTGAATGCCTTAACTCAGGGCTGTTGAAGTGGGAAAGGTTGTATCTTTGAATTGAACCAATTAGTAAAAATCTTCCTAAGAAGCTCAACTATATAACAAGGGGGTGTTATCAAAGAGAAAATCTAAATTAAAGACAATTATAAAAAATAATGAAAAGAAGTCCAAACACATTCAGCTGCAATTTTCTATAGGACATTGTTGAAGATGAAATATTAAATCAAGCTTGATGATCTAGACTTGTATATGAGGTTGTTACTCTGTCAGAATGCCAGAAACCACAGAATTTATTTTTTTTCACAGTTGTGGATGCTAGAGATTTTACACTCAGGTAAGCATCCAGCTGAGTTCCCTCCAGAGGTGCCAGAAAAGACTTTCCATGTGCCCTGTGCTCCCTTATTTATCATTTGGCTTTTGGTATTATGTGGATTTTCCATGTTTGTACCTGTATCCAAATTTCCCTTTTTATCAAGATGCAAATCAACTGAATTATGGGCCCACTCTATTCATATATATATATGTGTGTGTGTGTGTGTGTGTGTGTGTGTGTGTGTGTGTGTGTTCATTCAAATATCTAAGATATATTATTTGGAACTTAAACATAGTAATCTTAATGGTGACACAATTCACTCCATAACAACCAGCCATTGGTGCAGCTGATAACTGAGGCCAGCTGTTATAATTAAGATTAGAATAGATGTCACCACTCCTCTTTTATACATTCAAATTTCACTGATGTTATTAGATTAAAAATACACTTATTTAATATATTTACTTTTCACAAAGAAGATCAATCTATGACCTTTGGAGAATGAAGCAAATTTCCTGTGGTTTTTACTATCAACATTTCCCTTTAAGATTCCATCCAAGCTTTCCAAACCAACTTGTTGTCTCTGACATTCTTGTCCTCTAGTGGACTGTATAGAGCCTTGCTCTCAAGGTGTCATGCGTGAATTACCATCACCCATCCCTCTTGAGAACCTGAGCAGATATTAAGCTCCCTCTGCAGATGGACTAAGCCAGAATTGCTTTTTAAATGGCATCCCAAGTGATTCCTACACATTCTCATGTGAGAATCCCAATTCTTCACCTTGGCCAGCAGGATCATGTTAAAATAAAAATCTTCTGTACCTGAGAGATCCCATAACAACCCTGAGCATTTGTTGTGTTAAGACTGCCTGTATTTCTGTCTTTTTCCTTTAATTCCGAAGTCCTATGTGCAAAACTCTATCCTCAGCACAAAGTAGAAAGTCCTATACATATTGAAAGCTGACTAAGTGAGTTAGTGCATGCAGTTGACAAGAAAAGTAAAGATCTAAAAGACAACGTTTAGCTGTTTTAAAGGATGTCAGGCCTGAGATCCCAAGATTTCAAATAGCATGCAGATATTACTCAGGATTCCTAAATGATCTTTGATAGCTCATTGAAAGGAAGATATGCCTTTATTTAATCTTAAAAAAAAAAAAGAGTGGGTAAGAATGTCAAATGAAATCCAGAGGCTTGTGAACAACCTCTGAACAAATTATACCCAAACTATGTATGTATGTATGTGTGTGTGTGTGTGTGTGTGTGTGTGTGTGTGTGTGTGTGTGTGTATATCTCCTTTGGAGAACTAAACATGAAAGTACTGTTCTCCAAGGATCAGTGCATGTTGACAAAAATCAGATTCAATTATATAGTTCATCTCCTTACTACTGAGATTGTGCATCCCAAATGAAGGGAATAAAAGGATATGGTATGTCAATTCTTAGAGTCACTTATCACACAATAGCCTTACACAAGACATGCTATTGAAATAAGTGACATCTTGCTGTTCATTTGCTGTGGCTAGCTGCACAGTCCCATAAACCAGATAAATCTGAACAAACAGGTTGATTTGGGCCAATCGTTCTAGAGGTCCAAGAATGAGGGGTTGTGTCTGAGGATGGCATTCTGCTTGGCAGAGTCTTAAAGTGAAGCAGACATGCATGACAGGAAATAATAGAGTGTATGCATGCCGTTTTGTTATTTTATCTGTTCTTTCCATACTTCTTCTCAAACTCCAGCATTCTATCATGTGGTTGGTTCTATTCTAGACTTTTATTTAGTCCAAATCACTTCATAACATTCCCACTCTAAAAATAATAGCTTGGCTGTATTTTCATTCTCAGTATCTCACAATGGGTTTTTGAGGGCACAGACTTGTATTAAAACTGTAGAGTACATCAGAATAATTGAAGTAAGGTGATAAAATGATTGATAATTCTACTCCTAGAAGTCAGGAGGATGTATGTGTGATACTTTCTAGTATATAATCAAGGGAAACCAGGCGCTCATCATAGTAAAGATGTCTTTGTGGAAATACACAGCAGGGTCATACATGATAACGATCCCAGATTAACAGTCAGTAAGAGGGCTGGAGCTGACCCAGCCAGTGTTCCAGAAGGCATGGTCCTATTAGATTCTAATTTACTGTATTGATGCATGCATCTCTTTTCTTCCTTCTTCTTCTTCTTCTTCTTCTTCTTCTTCTTCTTCTTCTTCTTCT
>CAJQZJ010032273.1:6836104-6863413 GCA_907164525.1 Lophiomys imhausi | reverse complement strand
CTTCTTCTTCTTCTTCTTCTTCTTCTTCTTCTTCTTCTTCTTCTTCTTCTTCAGAAGAGACTGCAACTTTCCACAGGTGAAAGTTCTGCTATCACACAACTGGGCTTCCTAGCAACTGCAACAAACTGATGTAAGTGTGGGTAGAAATATTACAGGACTGAGAATAAAACTCAATAGTGGAACATTTACCTGGAATGTGCCAGATTCAGGGTTCAAGTTTGAATCATGGAGTGAAGAAAACATCAAGGGAGGAAGGCAGTATGGATGAGAATAAATATTACACTATAAGCTTCTAGAATGTATAACTGGGGGCTGGACAGATGGCTCTGCGATTATGAGCACTTGCTGCTTCTGCAGAGGAGTTGGGTTCCCAAATGATCTTTCACAACTGTCTGTAACTCCAGGGGTCCTGGCACCCTCTGCTGGCCTCCAAGGGCACCAGGCACACACACACACACACACACACACACACACACACACACACACACACACACACGCATGTCAAATACTTATGCACACAAACTAGAAAAAAATAAATCTTTAAAAAAAATTCCCACAACTGAACATCAGAGCAAATGCTGTAATGTCCATTGTCACAAGTTCAAAATGATGAATGTAAAAAAAAAAACATTCTTTCCTAAGCCTTTTATATTGCCTTTAGCTACTTCTTTATGAACTACAGTGGTTACATTAGTTAATTTTCTCTTTGCTGTGACAAAACACATAACAAGAAGCGGCTTAAGGAAGGAAGAGTTTACTTTGATTCTCAGTCAGAAGGTTTGCAGTGGAGCATGAGGAAGCTGGTCACCCTGCATCCACAGTCAGGAGCCCAGAGCATGCTGGGAAGCAGCTTGCTTTTTACTTATTCATCTCCTTACCCCCTCCAGACAGCTATGCTGAGTTTTCCCTCCTCATTTTGTGAAATCTTGAAACTCTCTCATAGGCACCCACAGCAGCTTATCTCCTAGTTGATTCTAGGTCCCGCCAAGTTGACAGTACTAACTGTCACCATGGGTTTTGTTGATTTCTTCTGTTTGGGTTTGTGCTGATTTGAGGTAGTGTAAATAGTACAATGATATGTAAGATACTGCTGTAGTGAATGCCTGCACATAGTATAAGGCACAGGCATATATCTTCAGCTAATGACATCCTGTGGAATAACAAGGAAAATGTATACCTACTGATCCCACATATTGAGATGGTATGGTACAAGTTGTCAATTTATCATTTAAAAATCTGTTTTTCAAAAGATAGAAAGAAAGAAAACTTTAGACTCAAATCCCAAGTACTATGTGAGTTGCCTATAACTCCCACCCTTCACAAAATAACCCTCGCAACATGAACAGAGCTCTTGCAAGTGAGCAAGGAAAATATAAGCAATCCTATTTCAAAACTTGACAACAAACCCAGATAGGCAATTCACCAAAGAAGAATGAGCAACTGATATTATGTGGAAAGTTTAGCCTGCATGATATTAGAAGAAATTTATATAGCAATGAGATTTTGTTTTCACAAATCAAATTTAAAACGCTTTTTAAATGAAAATATTCAGAGCTGACAAGTCTTAGAGAGTGTGCAGGTCTTTTAAAAGTATGCTGCCATCAAAAAATCTTATATATGTTTATACCTCACTATAATCAAAGCATGGGGTCAGATTCTGTCCTAGGGTTCTTATTGCTGTGATAAAATGCCAAACCATAAACAGCTTGGGAAGAAAAGAGTTTATTTTATCATACAATTCTCAGGTCACAATCCATCACTGAGAGAAGTAAGGGCAGGAATTCAAATAAGGCCGGAACCTGGAGGCAGAAGGTGATACAGAGGCCACGAAGGAGTGCTGCTTATTAGTTTTCCCCTTGTAGCTTGCTCAGCCTGCTTTCTGGTAGGACCCAGGACCACCAGCTCAGGGGTGGCACTGTCAACAGTAAGCTTGGCCTTTCCTATCAATCATCAACGAAAAATGAAAACAGACCACAGATGTGTCCACAGGCCAATCTAGTAAGGACACTTTCTCAATTGCAGTACCTTCTTCCGAATGACTTTAGCTTATATCTAGGTATAGGACAAATCCTCAGCACTAGAAAACTAACAATGGATGTACTCCTTTCCTGGGAAGCTGCTGAAGATGGCAGAGAGGCAAGTTCTAGTACTAGGTGGCCAAGCCCATTTTTTTTTTTGAACTACCTGATGGTGATAGTGGCCAAGCAGGTACTCTGTGAGGGGATCAAGGTTTCTGGAAATTTCTATAGAAACAAGTTAAAATACCTGGACTTTCTCTGAAAGCAGATGAATATCAACCCTTCTCGATGCCCCTACCACTTCTGAGCCTGGAGCAGTATCTTTTGGCTCAGTCTAAACGGCATGCTGCCCCACAAGACCAACTGAGGCCAGGCTGCCCTGGAATACTTCAATGGGATTCCTCTGCCATATGGCAAGAAGGATATGTTGCTGAAGCCTACCAGAAAGTTTGCTTACCTGGGGGATTAAGGCTCATAGATCAGGTGAAAGTATCAGGCAGTGAAAAACACTCTGGTTCAGAAACAGGGAAAAAGCCAAGATCCATCCACTATTGGAAGAAGCAGCTCATGAGGCTACAGAAGCAGGCAGAAAAGAATGTGGAGAAGAAGATCAGCAAGTTCACAAAGAAGAAGATCAGCACGTGCCCAATAAAGACGGTGCCTCAAAAATAAACAAACAAATGAACACACACTTTGGCTTAAATTCTGTATTTATGGTTCAGTCTTATAAGAGTAGTTATTGTTGAACGTAGTGGTTAATTTCATAGACTTCCACAGACTGCAAGGCTGGAGTCCAGTAGGAAACAAATTTCACATTCACTCTCCACACTTGGAACCTTTAGTTATGATGGAGCTAGTTACAGGACTAGAGAATCAGATTAAGAAAAGTGCAGCATGCAGCACACAGATGATTGATCAGCATCCGCAAGGTGGGTACCCGCATTAGATCTAAGAAGATCACAAGAGTGTCAGTGAAGCTAAATGGAGGATTCCGTAGCCCAGGCCACCTTAATGAAAGGAGTGGCCTTTAGCACAGAAGCACAGGAAGACTGAGCCAACTTGCAGAGTGAACTGCTAAAGCTACCCAGTCTGAGGCAGAAGACATGGATATGTGAGTCTACCTAGCCAGTTTCTTAGGTGAGAGAATGGCATGGACCTAAGCACCATTGAATATATTTCACAGAACAGAGTATTTAAATTAAAAAAAATTCTGACAAAGTAAATCTTAAAAGTACAGGATGGATTAAACTCTTGTATATTGAAACTATGAGAAACCATTGCATATTTAAAATATTAAAAAAATTGAGGGGGGGCAAGATGGCAGCGACCTGCTCTGGTGCATTTTGAACATGCGGGAAAAGAGCCATAAAAAACACAGAGTTATTGGACACTGTGCAAAAACTGGAGGGGCTAGACCCCCCAGGAACACTCACAGCTCCCAAGGGACTGTTAAAAGTCCCAGGGTAAGGCTCTCCCTCAATCTCTCTCAGACACAGAAGCCACTAAATCCGGGATTCGGGAACTCCCATTTGGAGAGGCGCCTGGTAAGATCGACCCAAACACACAGCAGGCAGAATCAGAGGCCACATGGCGATCACCCACTAGCCTACTGGGCTCCCCACACCTCAGGAGGACCTTATAGCTACTTAGGAAACTTTGCGGGATAGTTGAAGACTTAGCAAGGAAGAAACAGGGCGCTCGGCGGGTGGTCTGCAGCCGCTCCAGCCTTGGAGGATTCGAGAGAGTGGGAAGCCGGCTGGCAGAGCAGTCAGGGTGGGAAGCAGGCACAGGCGGGCGGGGCTGAAGTCCGGCGCACCCATGGCAGAGTAGCTAGGGAGGGAAGCCGGCACAGGCGGTGGGAGGGGCTGAAGCTCCGCGCACCCACGGCAGAGCAGCTGGGGAGGGAGGCTGGCACAGGCGGCAGAAGGGGCCGGGGCTCCGTGCACCCGTGGCTGAGCAGACAGGGAGGGAAGCTGGCACAGGAGGGTGGGTCTGAGGGGCCAGGCCTGTGGCAGAGAAGCCTAGTGGGAAACCAGAAGCCAGGGAACCATAGCTATATTGTGGAAAACCCAGACATATTAGGTGTGGAGCTGGGCCCTGTCAGCCTCCATGATGACAAACAAAGCCCACAGAATCTGTGCCTGAGCAAACAGGTCCATACCATCAGAACCATTACAGGCTGATCACTCAGTTTGCAACATAGAGAAGTCTGAATTGGTAGCAGTGAAACAATCCCGGACCATTACTCACTACCTGGGAATAGGCTGCACCAGCTCACAGTGCTTCAGGCTATTAAAACCACAGTGACCCTGAGATAGCCCTGTAAGCAACGACAGATAGCAAAGCAATTCAACTCCTTCACCAAAGAATCCCCCGTGGATCCAAGCACAGAAAACGAGAAGAACAGACAGCTAAACACATCCATATGGCCAAAGGTCCAAGAAAAAATAGAAATCAAAGAAATATGACTCTAACAACGCAGAATTATCCTAGCTCATCCAATTCGGATGACATCACACCAATAGAAACACATGAAAACGATGACAAATCTGCATTACAGAAAGTGATAGAGTCCCTTCAAGAAGAACTTAAATCTATGAAGGAATTCAAAGAAGCCACAATTTTATAAGTCAAAACAATGAACAACACCATTAAAGAACTCCAAGCCAAGGTGACAGAGCTTGAACAGGAAAAGGAAAAAGCAATGAAAGATTTTCAGACAAAAACAAGCAGGCTGGAGAAGGAAATGTACAAAACGAACAATACCATACAAGACATGAAAATAGAAATAGAAAAAATAAAGAAAACACAGTCAGAGTTAAAAGACCAAGTGGAGAACCAAGGGAAGAGAACAGGAACTACGGATGTGAGTATCAAAAATAGGATGCAAGAGATGGAAGACAGGATCTCAGGCATGGAAGATTCGATGGAAGAAATCAGTACAACATCCAAAGAAAATGAGAAGGCTAAAAAAATCTCTCACCCACAACATCCAAGAAATCAAGGACTCAATGAAAAGATGGAACCTAAGAATTATAGGCATAGAGGAAAGAGAAGACTCCCGACTCCAAATCCAGGAAATATCTTCAAAAAATCATAGAAGAAAACTTCCCAAACCTGAAAAAAGAGATGCCAATAAAAATCCAAGAGGCTTACAGAACACCGAACAGATTAGATCAGAAAAGAAACTCCTCTCGCCACATAATAATTGAAACACCAAATGTACAGAACAAAGAAAGAATATTAAAAGCTGTAAGAGAAAAAGGCCAAGTCACATACAATGGCAGACCCATCAGAATTACACCTGACTTCTCCTCAGAAACTGTAAAAGCTAGAAGGGCCTGAACAGATATCCTACAAGTCCTGAGAGATCATAGGTGCCCAGCCAGACTACTATACCCAGCAAAACTCTCTATCAACATAGATGGAGAAAACAAGATATTCCATGACAAAATCAAATTAAACAATATCTCCCCACAAACCCAGCCCTACAGAAAATCCTCGAAGGAAATTTCCAACCCAGAGAAGAAAACTTCACCCAAGAAAACAAAAGGAATAGAAAATCCCTCAGCAACTAAACCAAAAGAGGCACAGTACCATCACCTATACCAAACTTATGGGAAATAACAACCCCAGGACACTAACATGCATCAACATCAATGGACTCAGCACCCCAATAAAAAGACACAGGTTTACAGAGTGGATCCGCAAGCAAGACCCGTCCTTTTACTGCACACAAGAAACACATCTCACTTCGAAAGATAGACACTACCTCAGAGTAAAAGGCTGGGAAAAGGTTTTCCAAGCAAATGGACCCAGGAAGCAAGCTGGAGTAGCCATCCTAATATCAAACAAAACAGACTTCCAACTGAAGTTAATGAAAAAAAGACAAAGAAGGGCATTATATACTCATTAAAGGGAATATTCATCAAGAGGAAATCTCAATACTGAACATCTATGCCCCAAATACAAAGGCACCTACTTTTGTAAAAGAGACACTTCTAAAACTTATATCGCACGTCGATCACAAAATATTAGTAGTGGGAGACTTCAACACCCCATTCACAACAATGGACAGATCATCAAGACTGAGGCCAAACAGAGAAATATTGAGTCTAACAGACATAATGAAACAAATGGACCTAACAGATATCTACAGAACGATTCACCCAAACACAAAGGAATACACCTTTTTCTCAGCACCCCACGGAACCTTCTCCAAAATCGACCACATAGTTGGACACAAAGATAGTCTCAGTAGATACAAGAAAATTGAAATAACACCTTGTATCTTATCAGACCACCACGGAATAAAGCTAGTCTACAACAGCAAAAGAATCAACAGAAAGCCTACACACACATGGAAATTGAACAGCTCCTTACTGGATGACCACTAGGTCAGGGAAGAAATAAAGAAGGAAATAAAAGACTTCTTAAAATCCAACGACAATGAAGACACAACATACCCAAACCTATGGGATACAATGACAGCTGTGCTATGAGGAAAGTTCATAGGACTAAGTGCTTTCAAAAAGAAAATTGTGACAGCTCATATTAGTGAATTAACAGCTAAGCTGGGTGAATTGGAAAAAAAAGAAGCAAACACTCCCAAGAGGAGCAGAAGGCAGGAAATCATCAAGCTTAGGGCTGAAATCAACAACTTAGAACCAAAAAGAACTATACAAAGAATCAATGAAACCAAGAGTTGGTTCTTTGAGAAAATCAACAAAATAGACAGACCCCTAGCCAAGTTAACTAAAAGGCAAAGGGAAAGAACCCAAAAAACAAAATCAGAAACGAAAAGGAAGAAATAACAACAGACATTGAGGAGATCCAGAAAATATTCGGGTTCTACTTTAAAAATCTATATTATACCAAATTTGAAAACCTCAGCCAAATGGACAATTTCCTCGATAAATTCCACCTACCAAAACTAAATCAAAATCAGATTAACAGCTTAAACATCCCAAAAACCCCGAAGGAAATAGAAACAGTCATTAATAATCTCCCAACCAAAAAAAGCCCATGGCCAGATGGCTTTAGCACGGAATTTTACCGGACCTTCAAAGAGGAACTAACACCATTACTTTTCAAAGTCTTCCACCACATAGAAACAGAAAGAACACTACCAAACTCATTCTATGAGGCCACTGTCATTCTGATTCGTAAACCACACAAAGACCCAACAAAGAAAGAGAACTTCAGACCAATCTCCCTCATGAACATAGATGCAAAAATACTTAATAAAATACTAGGAAACCGAATTCAAGAACACATCAAAAGTATCGTACATCATGATCAAGTAAGGTTCATCCCATTAATGCAGGGATGGTTCAATATACGAAAGTCTATCAATGTTATTCACCATATAAACAAGATGAAAGAAAAAAACCACATGATAATCTCGCTAGATGCACAAAAAGCATTTGACAAAATCCAACACTCCTTCATGCTAAAAGTTCTGGAGAGAATGGGCATACAAGGACCATACCTAGAAATAATAAAGGCAATATACAGCAAGCCAAGAGCCAACATGAAATTAAATGGAGAGAAGCTTGAACCATTTCCTCTAAACTCAGGGACAATACAAGGATATCCACTTTCACCATCTCTTCAATATACTACTTGAAGTCCTTGCTAGAGCAATAAGACAACTAAAGGAGATCAAAGGGATAAATATTGGAAATGAAGAAGTCAAATTATCCCTATTCGCAGATGATATGTTAGTATACATAAGCGACCCCAAAAACTCCACCAAAGAACTCTTACAGCTTGTAAACAACTTAAGCAAGGTGGCTGGATACAAAATTAAATAAAAAAAATCAGAAGCCCTTCTTTATACAACAAACAAATATACCAAGAAAGAAATAAGGGAAACAACCTCCTTCACAATAACCACAAACAATATAAAATACCTGGGGGTAACTCTAACCAAGGAAGTAGAGGACCTATACAACAAGAACTTCAAGCCCCCGAAGAAAGAAATGGAAGAGGCCTTTAGAAGATGGAAAGATCTCCCATGCTCATGGATAGGTAGGATCAACATAATAAAAATGGCTATCCTACAAAAAGCAATATATAGATTCAATGCAATTCCTATCAAAACACCAACACAATTCTTTATAGACTTGGAAAAAGCTTTTCTCAACTTCATATGGAACAACAAAAAGCCCAGAATAGCTACATCAATCCTGTACAAAAAAAAAAAAAAGCCTCTGGAGGTATCACCATCCCAGATTTCAAGCTGTACTACAGGGCAATAGTAATAAAAATAGCATGGTACTGGTATAGAAACAGACCAGTGGTTCAATGGAATCGAATTGAAGACCCAAACATGGACCCACACACCTATGGCCAACTAATCTTTGATAAAGAAGCCAAAACCGCACAATGGAAGAAGGACAGCATCTTCAACAAATGGTTCTGGTTCAACTGGATGTCCACTTGCAAAAGAATGAAATTAGACCCATACCTATCACCTTGTACAAAACTTAAATCCAAGTGGATCAAAGACCTTAACATAAGGCTGGCCACACTAAATATACTAGAAGAAAAAGTAGGAAAAACCCTCGTACTCATTGGCACAGGTGACAACTTCCTGAACAGAACACCAACAGCTCAGGACCTGAGATCAACAATCAATAAATAGGACCTCATCAAACTGAAAAGCTTCTGTAAGGCAAAAGACACTGTCATTCGAACAAAATGGCAACCAACAGACTGGGAGAAAATCTTCACCAACCCCACATCTGATAGAGGGCTATTATCTAAAATCTACAAAGAACTCAAGAAACTAAATGCCAAGAAACCAAATATTCCAATCAAAAAATGGGAGATGGAGCTAAATAGAGAATTCACAAAGGAGGAATCCCTAATGGCAGAGAGACACCTGAAGAAATGCTCAACATCCTTAATCATCAGAGAAATGCAACTCAAGAGGACCCTGAGATTCCATCTCACACCTCTCAGAATGGCTAAGATAAAGAATTCAAATGACAGCACATGCTGGTGAGGGTGTGGAGAAAGGGGAACCCTACTCCATTGCTGGTGGGAGTGCAGGCTTGTGCAACCACTATAGAGGTCTCTCTGGCGATATCTTAGAAATCTTGGAATAACTTTGCCTCAGGACCCAGCCATACCACTTCTGGGTATACACCCAAAGGACTCCTCACGGAGTCATAGGGACGTCTCCTCATCTATGTTCATAGCAGCCTTATTTGTAATAGCTAGAATTTGGAAACAACCCAGATGTCCCTCAACTGAAGAATGGATTAAAAAATTGTGGTACATCTATACTATGGAATATTAATCAGCTATCAGAAACAATGAAATCATGCAATTTGAAACCAAATGGACGGATCTAGAGAAGCTCATCCTGAATGAGCTAACCCAGACTCAGAAGGATGCACATGGCATCTATTCACTTATAGTAGGATTTTAGCTATATCGTACAGGATATCTGTACTACAACCAACACAGCAAAAGGAACATGGACATAAACTTTTTTTTCTTTTTCTTTTTCCTTTTCCTGTTTTTTTCTTTTTCTTTTTCCTTTTCCTTTTTCTTTTTTCTCTCTTTTTGTTGTTGTTCTTTGTTTTTGTGGGTTTGTGTGTTTGTTGGTCTTTTTTTTAGTATTCCCCCCGTCGCAAGGAGACACCTTCACTGGCAGTACTGCCTCGTA
This sequence comes from Lophiomys imhausi, assembly GCA_907164525.1. Taxonomy (NCBI): domain Eukaryota; kingdom Metazoa; phylum Chordata; class Mammalia; order Rodentia; family Muridae; genus Lophiomys; species Lophiomys imhausi. The sequence continues at coordinate 6,853,714 of CAJQZJ010032273.1, read as the reverse complement.
GGCCCCCGGTGTATGAAGAGGCTCTTGGCCCTCATATGACTCCTGATCTGTGGTGAGAGACTGTTATGCAGGGACACTCCACCCCAGAGAAACAAGACGGAAGGGTCAGGGGGTAGAGCATGGGAAGGTGTGGCTGGTAAGCGGGAAAAGAGGGCAATATGATAGGGATGTAACCTGAAGCAACAAACAAATAAATTTATTAATTAAAAAAAAGCAGGTAACAGTGTTAAAACACTGTAAATAAAATAATAGATACAGCCATTTAACCTGGTTTTATAAACCTCCAAGTGTCGAAAAAATGTAGAGCTAAGGTAAAATACATGAGAAATGTGGTGTTAACCCATGCCTTTAACTTCAGCAGAGAGGAGAGGAGCACCATAGAGTTAGTGGTCTTATAAATTCTAGAGTTACACGGAACAGGGTGGTGAGGGTGCACACCCTAAATCCCATCATTCAAGAAGAGTACACCCTTAACCCCAACACACTAGAGACAGAAACAGGCAGATCTCAGAGCTCAAGGTCAGCCTGATACAAAACAAACTCTAAATAGAGAAAAACTTCGATCCAGGAGTGGTGGAACACATCTTTAATCCCTTCAGATGGGAACCACAGGTCTCTGATCCCAATAATTAGAATGCAGAGACACACACATAGGATTTGGAAGGACCTAAGTTTAAAAGCTACTTACAAAAGGCCTAATCAATACAAACAAATTGTCCTTTGAGATCTCAAAATATATACACTAAAGCTTGTTTAGCTCCAAAATAAAAAATAAATTCTTTTTTAACCCAGATTGAAAGATAACACTTTATATAGTGTCAAAAAACCCAATTTGCTTCAGGAGAAATATTACCTACCCCCCCCCCCCCAAAAAGGAGGGTAATTGTCCCATAGTTAGTATTAGGGCAGGGCTCTGTTCTTATCTTTCCAGGAGAATCAAAGCATCCATTCAAGGAACCCAGGGACAACTGGACAATGGAAACCTGAGCAGAAAACAGAATAAGACACCAAAGAAGACGAGTGACCCAATTGATTCAGCCTGACAGACTCCCTCAATAGCTGTCTCCATCAAAAGCCTACAACCACAACAACTCAATATCGCTAAGACCGTTCAGATCTACACAATGCCTCAGCCAGAACCTCAGTAAAGCCTTGAAGATCAGCTTCTGCCTACAAACTCCTTAGGACATCTAAACAGCTGAGAACAGAAGGACTGAACATAAAAGCATTGTACTAACATTTTTAACCATTTTTCCATTTTGGTTCGGGCCCCAAACAGGTTTACTGCGACCCAAATCAGCAGGAAGTCATTTTAAGAGAGCGACATCCCATGCCCAGAGGGTTGGGAGGGTGTTTCTCCGCCCCCCCCCCCTTTTGGTTATTTGAAGGATAACTGAAAACTATGTTATTTAGGGGAAGTGATTACAAGTTGTTAAATGGTCCTGTTTAATGGGTTTTGGAGGTTAGACCCAGGGTATTCCTTCTTTTCCTTTTCTGTATCCTTTCTCACCTATGTAGGAGTGCACGGACTTGAGAAAAATGAGACATAGACATAGCTCAGGAAGGACCAAGAAGAAGGGACAGATTATTGAATATGCCCTTATACCTTTGTATATTGATACAAAATTAGTAGTATATTTGGCTAAAGTGGTATTGACCATTGTTTCTTGTGCAAAAATAAGATTGTTTGGACTACATCGGTATTGATCTTTGTATATTGATACAAACTTAAGATTATAGTTGGCCACAATGGTATTGACCCTTGTATATGGACGTAATTTTAAGATTGTATTGGGCTACATAGGCATTGATCTTTGTATATTGATACAAAATTAAGAGTATATTTAGCCACATTTGAATAGATCTTTGTATATTGATACAAAATTAAAGGTAACGCTTCCTAATGGTATCGTACCTAGAGATACTTAAAAATGAAAAGTGAAGCTCTGGCCTCTTGATACCAACCGTCTTAAACTGTTTAGGATAGTTAAGAAAAACAAACTCCTAGTCATGCAAGCATGTCACTTTGTTAGCTACTATGACAGTCTATCACAGATATTCTCTAAGCTACTCAGTAGTGAAGTTGTTAAGAGACAAGCAACATTTGCTTATCTAAATAGAAGAGAGGGATAGGGCATCTTCAAAAACCCCAAGAGATCTGCAGAATATGGCATTCAAAGATGTTGTCTTAAATTAATATTTTTTTTTATATCGAGACATATCAGCTCCTGACAGCACCCCCTATTCTACTCCAAGTAGAAGATAAGCATCGAAGAATCTCCATTGTGAGATGGTTGAAATAGTGGCAAGCCTATCTTTTGGCATGAAAAACTCCTTGCTTCAACTGCAGACAGACTGCTGTCCAAAAAGGACAAAACTTGGTAGCAGGGAAGTCGACAGCCTAGCTCTGCCAAGACAGGGTAGGTAAGTCCTTCATAATCCCTGCTCTACAATAAATGTCTGTCAGAGAAACATCACCAAAAGGCTGAAGACTGATGCTGGAATGTATGGAGAGAAAATGGGAACTGTCTAGGCAGTCACTGGTTTGTCATTTCTTAGTATTGGAAGGTGCAGGCCCTGTACTTCCTATATAATCAGATATATTTATCCCTCTCAGGTCTCTGAGGTGGTTGAAGAATAGACAGCTAGAGTCTCATAGTTAAATTTTGAGTTGTTTAGGAATCAAGAGGGCATTCTAGATCTAAGAAGATGGTTATAATAGTGATGCAAGTTAGTATGAAAGCTAAGTCAGTTATAGATCTTTAAACTCATGGAGATGGTTAGATGGTAGAATGTTAAAGTCAGGGGCCAAATATGTATGAACTGGACATTGGGAAGGTATACTGGGCCATTTAACTCTCATAAATGTGGCATATTTATTTCTGTTGTTTTGTATAGTATTTACTGTTATAAGAGAAGGAACCATTTGTTGGACTGAAAGGGAAGCTGTTGGGGGGAAGAGGGTGGAAGGGTGGGACAGGAAGGGGGAATAGGGAAGGGTTTGTGACTGAGATGTAATTTGAAGAAAAAAAATAAAGTATTTAATAACCAAAAAAATTGAAATACTAGAATGTAAGTTTACCCACATTATATTGTTAACCAGAAATTTAAAATATACACTATGCTATTATGTCTTCTTTTCGTTTAAAATCTAAATAGAACAAAATTATCTGTGCATGAATATGAAAACTTTGCATGAAGATATCATACATTCAGTTAAAATTTTTGAGATAAGTAAGTTTATATTTGCACAATATACTATTAAATGCATAATTTATTTACATATCCCTTATTTAGTCTAATTCAATCAAACAAAATAATGTGGCAATAATTACTGTACTTCTACTTCATAAAACTGTATATAGCATTATGGCTTTGGTTCTCAGCCTTCCTACTGCTGCATCCCTTTAATATAATTCATTTTGTTACAGTGACCCCAATCGTAAAATCATTTCATTGCTACTTCATAACTGTAATTTTGTTACTGCTATGAATCATAACGTAAATATCTGATATGCAGGATAACTTATATGCAGTCCCTGTGGCGGGTCATGACTCACAGGTTGAGAATCACTGATCTAGGGTTTGCTACACTACACAATGTAGTGCTATATCCTTCAATGTAGATAGAAGACCCCACTCAGAAACAGTGGCCTAAAGTGTTGGTGTAATTGCTGAAGAGGCTGTACAGTTTCATATTCTGCTTTCAATTTCTATTAGCCAAGTAGGAGTGGAAGCAAGTAGAAAGGATGCAAAATCTCAAGCGTCTCATGGTTATTTATTTCAAAGGCCAAAGTTGCATATCCTGAAAATAATGCACCTGGGAATACCCTGGTGCAATATTGTTCAGGGATTTTCTATAAAATTAAAGAATTCTATTACTGACCAGCTGATTTTAGCACTAATGACTCTTTGATTTTTTTCAAGTTGGCAATTCCTTGAGCTTGTGTTTACTATGATTATCAAGTAACAAGATATCAGATTACATTAGGTATTTTTCCATCTGTGTAGAGTTCCCTTGGCTGAAATCTAGCCCACCCTGTGCACTTGAACTTTAGGTTTCTTATTAGTAAATCAAGCTCTAGATGTCAAAAGGAAAAAGCATCTTCTGTAGACCTGGGTGGTGTGGGAGGTGTTTGCGATGGCAGAGTAACTTAACATACAGTGCTAAACTGACATTTTTCAGGGCCACTGAGCTTTAGGCAAAGTGCCCTGGTGTTTTCCCTTTCTGTACTGGAATTGAATGAACATAGGGCCTCACACATATTTGGCAAGTGCTCTACAACTGAACACTATCTCCAACTTTCTTTTTAGCCTTTTGCATTTTAATACAAGTTCTCACTATGTTGTTTGTGATGGCCTTGAACTCTGTGGTACATGACTATGAACCTGGATCATAGTGTGGGAAACACTATTACTTTCCCCAAGAGTCAGTTGATCCACTTTCCTGGATCTTTTTTCAATTTTCATGCTACTGAAAGCTTCTGTTTAAATGTGTACTTCCTCTACTTAATGAGATTTCAAGAAAACACAGTCTAAATACAATGGCAAGATTGGATATCTACCACCATCAGAATAAGGAGGTATTAATACATACCCAAAGGACAAACAGAAGACAAAGTCCATGGTACAAGATACCCAACTGAATTTGATGAAGAGAGTTTTCAGGAGAGCAGAGATATTGAGATATCATCCTTTACAATTTTACAGTAAATCATAGCAAAGATTAATTGCTGGTTAAGTTAGTTACTAATTTTATACCTTCTGTGTAATCACACTAATTTGAGAAATCTGCTATACTCTCCAAAAAGCTATAGTATAAATTGGTTGAAAACTTAAATCGATTTTCATTAATGCCAGAATTTAGCTCAATGCTATAAAGAGTTAAGCCATGTTGGGATTGAAACATCTCGGTCTTTGGCAAAGCACAAACACGGGCTGAATTAGCACTTGAATGTTCTACAAACACACTAGGTTAGAAGATAGAATAGATACCACTCTAGGTTAGTTTTCACCAAAATTTGTATTAACATTTAAAAGTTGAGATTAAAACCCCTATCATTTGGTTATAAGTAATTTGTAAATTATAGGTGTGAAATTGAGGCACACTGACTTTGGAGCTGTATGAGTGTGGGTTAAAGTCATAAGTCTGTACAGACTAGCATTGAGAAAATTACTTAATCTCTTTGATCACCTGTTTTAACCATGACAGTAATACCTATTTTGCAGACCATGAATTCAGTATGAAGTGTGCCTTTATGTACTGTGACATATACATTTACAACATCACTAGTGATGGAGTAGTGATTTTATTTGGGCATAGGTATAGGAGGATAATAAACATAATTTTAACATATTTCTGGAAACAGAATTTCTTTTGTCATATTCCCATAGTTTTTTTCATATCCCCATAATAAGAAAAGAAAAATTTCTAAACCCTCAAATTTTCACAATAACATTTTTAACATACTTTATCACAGACTTTCTCCTTTGGTTACTGTGATACTTTAGTTACAATGATATTTCAGGTATATTCCCTCCCCAGTTGCTATTTCATGTTTAACGTATTTCTAAAAAAAAAAAAAAAGAAAATGAGAAACAGGGACCTGGATATGCTGGTGATCTCTTATGACTTTAAATTATAACATTTCACTAGAATTAAACTTAGAGCACCTGTCCTTGTGCTGTCACTCCAGGCTGTCTACTCTAGAGGATAGTTGGCACATAGTTGGAAATTGGAGACACTGATTGGCTGTCAAGGCTGGCAGACCTTTTGGAGGACATCTGGTGACCTTTTTTTGAGCCCCTTGGGTCCTGTATTTGAAATTTTATGTAATCTGAATGAAATGTGTGATCTATTGAGTTGGAGTTACATGGGAGGGCCATCAGAGACCCTCCATCTCCAGGGCAAAGGATGCTACCGCCCATCCTGCAGTGTTTCTCTCTAACTCTGGGATTCTGAGATTTAGCAGAGGGTAGCCATAAAGGCTTGGTTGCACAAGTCTCCAGTATGGAAAAGGGAACAATTGGACAGCTTCTCCTCAATTACTGATCATTCAGCACCACTGTAATCAACCCTAATTGCTCTAGATCAGGATGGCAGTGAGTTCTTCCCAGAACCCCTAGGATCAGAAAGTGGGGCAGGAAGTATGTGGGGAAGGTGACTGGTTTCCACACACTTCTGATGGCGTGTTTTCCCCTTTCTTTTAAAATAGCAAACTTCTATTTTCAGTAAAGTAGGTAGCTAACACACTGCCTAGAGGGAAGAACTGTGAGTTTGTGAACAACACAACAAGACATGTGTGTTGAAAAATTGTTTGTGCTAAGCAAGACACATGTCGTTTCTCAGCTGGAGAGTGTATTTCACATTAATTTTTAAAGTGCTATGCATTTTTTAAAGACAGTTTTTACTTGAAACAGACCTCACAGGTTATTTTTGGTTTCACATCTACTGTGGTTATTCTAAAAGACAGGCAGATACACTGCAGAATTTCATGGGCATTTTTGTCTTGATTCTACCAAGAAAAGCATTTTATAGGAATGTAAAACAAAGACAATACAGGTTCTTTGCCTCCGTTCAGGAGTGTTATGTCTGCTCCATGGCCTTCAAAGTCTATACTTCCTGGTTTGATTGTCTGCTTCTTTGTTTTCGGATCCTTATACAATCTCAAACTCCTATGCTTTCTCTATGACCCCACTCCCTACAAGACCACTGAAAAGCCATGTGGTCACTTAAAATCTCTAAGCCTTAATTTCTTCATCCTAAAATGAGGAGAACGTGCATTTTTGGAATTGATTTGAGGACCAAATTAACTAAGAGATGGAAAGGGTTATGGAGTAGGCATCATGAAAGTAAACATCCAGTAATACGATTATTTTACTAGTTATCACAGACATAGGTATGACTGTCTCCTCTGAACACCAAATAGTGCTAATTCTTTGTAATGTTCACTAGACATGTATATGCAAGACATATATATTTGTAAGTTTCATGCCCATTTCTCTGGACATTTTCGATAACTATGTCCATACTGGCATAAAAGCACATATTCTGTGTCTACCACTCAATGGATTTTTACAAACATCAAAAAGTTGTAGCAAATGCCCAATTCAAGAAAGGGGAAGGTACCAGTACATACTTTTTTGTAGTCTATATTAACCCTTGTTGCCCCGTGTCTACTTCTGGCCATATCTGCAGAGGCTGGAGGGAGGGAAGCTTTAGTAGGGCATGGATGAGTGCGGTGTAGGGACTTTGGCTGGCAGCAAGTGTGTGCATAAAGAACACACACAGCAACAACTTTGAAGAACTGTTTTGGTTTGTTGGGGGAAAGGGGGATATTTATGCCTCTGGGAAGGTGGCCAGTATCTCTCAGGCAAGGTTTGTGTGGCTGTGTACCATTGGCCAGGGCAGGGAGTTGGAAGATGCTTCATGTGCATACTCAGGGGTTGTAGGGTACAAAGGAAAAATATCTTATAAGATGAAACAAGGAGTGAAGCCTGATAATTATTAGGGTAACAGATTCTTCGCTGACTTTCTCATCCCAGGTTGGGAGTGGGGAGGTAGCCAGCACCAGCATTCCTCGTGTTTTGAGGTATCCATGGTTGAAGCTTCCTCATTTCCTCCATAACCCTGGGCCATTATGGTCCCACAAACCTCCACAGGTAACTATTACCCTGACTTCTAGAATCAAGTTTAGTATTTCTAAACTATATATTTATAAGCTTTATAGTTATTTTTAATGAAAATTTAAGGAACTTGAATTTTTAAAAATCAGTGTTTTTTTTTCTCACTAAAAGAACTATTTGTGAAACATGTATTCTCTCTTTCTAACATTCAACCTTTCACTCTTGTCCTTGAACTTTACTCGGCAAAGGCATAGTTCTGGGTGAATCCCACTGTGTACTTTGTCTGCATCTCATTGTTGGATACTGAGCACTCTCACAGGAGAACATCCATACTCCCAAACTGATGTCACAAAAGTCTCAGTTCTCCATCTTAACTGGCTGGCAAACTGTCCTCATTTCCTATCCAGGTACAAGGCCTCATTCCACTCTTCATACCAGATATATCAAATATTTCCTTCTTTTTTATTTTTTTTGAGACAGGGTTTCTCTGTGTATCATTGGCTGTCCTGGATTCACTTTGTAGACAAAGCTGGCCTTGAACTCAGAGATCCACCTGCCTCTGCCTCCCAAGTGCTGGGATTAAAGATTACAGACAGCTGTGAACTGCCACATGGGTGCTGGGATTTGAACCCAGGTCCTTTGGAAGAGCAGTCAGTGCTCTTAACCCCTGAGCCAGCTCTCCAGCCCAAATATTTCCTCCTTAATTCAGACTTTCCATCACATACCTTCCCAGTGAGACCTATCAAATAACAGCCTTATTATCAGAGAACAAAATTAAGCTGTATCAGTTTTAACCTGTTGTCACCAAACACTGAATTTGAAAATATATGTCCCCAATTGCATCTTTGCTGTTTTGTTCCTGCACTGAGACTCTGACTGATGTTAGTGTTATTTCATCTGGTTCACTCCACTTCTTCACTGGCATCTTCTCCTTCACATTAGTGTTGCGATGTGTGAAAATCTTTGCCACCTCTAAACACAACAGTAGAAAAGAGCTGTCTGAAAACCCAGATTATGTGCGTGTTGCTTCTCCATCCCGGCATGCAGCTAGACTTCTTCACACCATTCTTTACACTTCCTGTCTGTGGTTCCTCATCTCTGTCTTCCCATCACCTACTTCATTCTAGTGTCCACTTCCACTAGCTCATTGAAACCAGCTTCCACAACCCTTGCTAAGATTCCTGACCGTTTCCATATGACTAAACTAGAAGCCCACTTCAGAACACACTGGAATTTGAAACTGTTGCCTGGGACTCTTTCTAGAAACATCCATTTTATGTTTTGCTGCTGACTCCATGCTCCTGGGTTCTCCCCTGAATTTTCAGAAATTTATTTTACTCACATTTTAGGAATCATGTTCTTTCTTTTACATAGATATTAATCTGAGTTTTCTCTAAACATTCTTTTTCATTTCATGCTGCAATTACAAAAAAAAATCACTGTGAAATCTAAACATGTATTTAAAGGATTGCTCATAGCTTAAATTAGATCAGATCAACAGATACTGGAGCATCTGTTTCATGCTCAGATATAAGTCATATTTTAAAACAAATCCTCTTCATCATTAATTACAACTACAGTTTATAGAATACTTTCTTGACACAAGGCATAACTACTTCAAAATTAATTATTTCTTATGATAAATAACATTTTCTCATATAGAAAACATAAAATAGCAACATAATATGACAGAATATAATTTCATAGAGAAATCATAACATCCCAGGTTTCTTACCCAGAGATAATTACTATCAACTTCTGGAAGACTGTTAAGAGTTACTATGTTTTCACATTGTGTGCATATATTTTACATGGTTGAACTGCCTATTTTTCATTTATTTTTATAGTTGGACTTTTGAGTCATTATAATTACTGACAATTATTTTAATGTTTTCATGAATTTAGTCACAAAACACAGAAGAAGCATTTAATATATCCTCATATCACTAAACAAAGTGTTGACTTCTTTTGCATTTTTCCTTAGTATATATATTTTAAAAATATGTCCATGTCCAAAACTTGGAAGCAGGTAAGTCGACAGCCTATCTCTGCCAAGACATGGTAGGCAAGTCCTTCATAACCCCTGCTTTACAATCAATGTCTGTCAGAGAAACAGGGCCAAATGGCTGAAGATCGATGCTGTAATGTATGGAGAGAAAATGGGAACTCTCCAGGCAGCCACTGGTATGTCATTTCTTAGTTTTGGAAGCTGCAGGCCTTGTACTTCCTATAAAATCAGATATATTTATCCCTCTCAGGTCTCTGAGGTGGTTGAAGAATAGATAGCTAGAGTCTCATAATTAAATTTTGAGTTGTTTAGGAATCAAGAGAGTGTTATGGATCTAAGATGTTTTTAAAATTGTGTTGCAAGTTAAAATGAAAGTTGAGTTAGATATAGAACTTTAAACTCATGGAGATGGTTAAATAGTAGAATGTTAAAGTCAGATGCCAAATATTTGTGGACTGGACATTGGGAATGTATGCTAAGCCATATAACCCTCATAACTGTGGCCTAATTACCTCTGTTGTTTTGTATTGTATTTATTATTATAAGAGAAAGAGCCATTTGTTGGACTGAAAGGGGGAGCTGCTGGGGGAAATAAGATATACCTTAAACTTAACAAAAAAGGGAAGAGGATGGGGGGTTGAGGGTGGGAGGGTGGGACTGGAGCGGGGAGTAGGGAGGGGATTGCGATTAAGATGTAACTTGAAGAAATAAAAAATAAAGTAAAAAAAATATGTCCATGTCATCAGAAATTTTCAGCCATTTGATCTTTGGATGCTATACAAGACATCACTTTAAGACCTTTATTTGTTTCTGTGGGTCATTGGCATTTAGTTTATTTTTTAATTTCATTGTTACATTTATTTAATTGTGTTTCTGTGCATTGGGGCAGGTACTATGCAGAGATCAAAGATCCACTTATGAGAGCCAGTTTCTTACTACCAACTGGGGATTGAACTCAGGTTATCAGAGTTAAGCCATTTTGCCAGATCTTGATTTATTTGTAATGAAATTTTCTACATATAAAGTGATACTTTGCTGTTTTTAGTCATAAATCATTACTTTTTAAACAAGGCCAACTTTTTGTTTACTAGTTATATTTAAATCATTCCTATTGTTTTTATTCTTTTTTTTTTCTAATTCACATTAAAACTAAGTGGAGGACCATTGATAGAAAAAGATGTCTCAGGTGAGACAGAGAAGGCCTGAGGCAGGCAAAACATTCTGACTTTCTTCCATTTCTGGGTGCAAAGGCAGGACAATACCGATATAATTTATAAGAGAGCAATATGCTAATGGTTGGTGTTCAGTTTTGACTCTGTTCACTTCTGATAGTAAGTGTTGTGAAGCAGAGACTTTGGAAATGAGTATAGAAGATAGCCCAAGAAGACTGATAGTAGCATGGGTGCTCTCTGGTACATGATGCTTAGACAAACAGCCATGTTTACTGCGACATCCCACAGGGCTGTTACTGCTGTTCACGCTTCCAGACTAACACCTTCTGCTTCTCATGCCAGCGCTGTGCACGATGAGTGTTCCTTATGACTGACAAGTGCAAACTCTCTTCACAGCAAGCAGAATGAGAAGCTGAAGACAGAACCTCAAACCCCACTCCAGAAACCTAGGGCTGATTATGCAAGACAGGTGAGCAGAGACCTGCCAGGATCCACTGACCCTTCTGATCAACAAATCAATGCTAACACAATTGGAAAGGAAGAAAGCAAGCATCCAAGCAGCAGCCAGAAAGCAGAAAACAATCAAAAGTTCTTAACAGTACACGGTAACAGATTCCTGGGTAAAAAGGTGAGTAACAATAAACAGCCAAGCTTTTCTTGGCAAGTCATTTAAAAAGTACAGAGAAACAAATTCATGAAAATATATACAAATAGAAATCTGTACTTTTTTTTTCTTAGAATTGAGACTATAAATGATTCTTTTTCAACTTGAAAATAAATTTTAAGGGGATTTTTATGTATTTCATCCTTATCTACAATGAATTGAGTTGATCAACTTAAGTTGCCTATGGCAAACTCACTGATAGTAATGAAAACAGTGAGTGCGTGTCACTAGCCATGTGTCTTAGTTTGCTTCCTATTGCTGTGATAAACACCATGTTCAAAAGCAACTTAGGGAGGAGGAAAGGATTTATTTTGTCTTACACCTTATAATCCACCTTGAATGGAAATCAGAGATAGAACTAAAGAGAAGAACCTTGAGTCTGAAAATGAAGCAATGACCACTGAGGGATGGTGCTTCTTAGCTTGCTCTCCATGGCTTGCCAGCCCAGTTTGTTATATATCACAGGACCAGATGACCAAGGATAGCACCACCAAAAATTGTCAGTCATTAGTCAATGAAATGCCTCACAGACTTGCGTACAGGCCAATCTGAAGGGGACATCTTCTAAGTTCAGGTCCCTCTTCCCAGATGACTCTTGCTTTTGTCAAGTTGACAAGGATCTAACCAGCCAGTGTTAGCTTCCAGCCTCCTAGACAAGGAAAGTCTGCTTTTACATCACAGGAAGAAGAGATTATTAATTTTCAAAATCCTATACAACCATCAATATCAACAAATTATGGGTCCCAAACTGTCTTATTGGAAATACATATCACCAGACTCTGCTAGTAACCATCCAAATAATCCATAAAGGCTGTCTTGAGAAGGATAAATCCAAATGATTAGTAATTTGAAATTAAGAGCCAAGTATAGCACCAATTGAAAACTGGATCCAAATCAAGACCAAACTAATGATTCATTGATAACAAAGTGCCATTTCCAAAAGTGACTGAAATTTCAATTAAATGAATACATAGAGTGGGCGTTTTGCAATGCTGCCAAGCATTAAGTGACAGCCAGATATTTTAGTAGAATACTGATTAAAGTCTGCATAAGCCACAAACAGAAATATTTTTAGCTTATAATTTTAATAGCGCTTTTAAAACTTACTGGGATGCTAGCTAGATTTTATCCATGTGAGGAAATGAATGCCTATGGATTCTAATCTTCTGTGCATTAGAGTTAGGCAAAAGACTACATGTAGAGTGCTTGACAGCCTACCAAGTTTATTTCAGAATGCACTTTGAAGGTTCTGGTTGAACACTGAGGTCCATTTATGAAAGTGACTTGGCCAGTAGGGTAGTGGTACAATTAAGGCTGGAGCTCAACTCTTCTGGCCTCTATTTAGTATATTCTATTGGCTTCCCCATGATGTGTTCTTGAAGGTATGGTCTGCTCAGAGCAGAAAAGAATTAATCAACAAGACTAAAATAGTATTATATAAACATCTAAAAGTTTATGACTTTTCCCCTAAATTTGACTGTAGCATTGATGTATTTCTTCTGTTTATTCATTCCCAAGAATGATTCCCAAGAATGGTGATAATATTACAGTTAAATAAAATTATTATGACCATGTACTTTCAAAAACATCTTACTTGCATCTTGTGTATTGCATTACCTGATGCAGGTGCCACTATTTTTTCTCTCACTATGATGATGACAACCTGAAACTCTAAATTTAGTCATTATTTGCCACATGCCAAGCACTGGCCAAGATCTTTACATGCATGAACTAATTTCTACCCCAAATCACCCAGTGATTTAAGAACGCTTAAGAACACTTACATCTTTAGTTCATAGATAAGGAAACTGAGAGATGAGGTCAGTTGCCTTACCAGTATCATAAGGCTGAGAAATGTAAATCTAATGATTCAAGCTCAGATTCTAGGCACCGTTGTGTCCAGATTAAGTCCACTCCCTAGCTTGGATACAAACAAAGCCTTGTAGCACATAAACTAACTCCAGTCTCCAAGTTCAATTGCATCTGTTCATCTCCTCATTGCTGACATGGACCCTGCATTTACCATGACCACCAGAAAGAAGTTTTCTGTGTCAGCAGTTCAGTTTATGGACTTCCTTGCACTGGAGTCTTTGCTGCCTCTCTAACACCAAAGCGAAAAGACTTTCTTCTCTCCACCTAGAATTCATCATGGCATTTTGAGAGACTCAGTGTGGGACACCAGCTACCAAATACAGGAAGGCCTCCTGGGAGGTGTGTGGACTGACTAATTGGTTCTGTCTGCCAGGCAGGCATGTGATGCTGGCTTGCCAGATGGCAGCCACATTTGCCTGGTACAGAAACCCTCATTACCACCTTGACTAAGTGGTAAATGGAATCCTGCTATAGTTATAGAAGCACACCAATCAAAACGACTTCTAGATCTTTATCACTCACATACAGATAAAAATAAGCCTGGGATATGGCCCACAATCTGGACAGATTAATTTGTTCAAAAAGAGAAGTTACCGATAAAGACTGAGGCAGCATGAAGGAGGGCAAGCAAGCATCAAATAGTAGATGATGTTGAAAGAATATCCTTAATAGGAGGTGAAGCTTAACATGTTATAAGAACATGTTTTATATGTTTAAGAATAATACGACATCTAGAAATTGTAGGACAAGCCTTAACTTCATACATGAATGAGGTTCTGAGTTCTTAAAAGAGTTGTCTAAGGTCTCCCAAGATGAGAAATGGGGTATTGGGATATTTTGTCACTATTCTTTTTCTTCCTTTGGATAAGCCTTAGAGAGATGGAGAGAGAGATAGAGAGGTATATATGTATGATTTGTGTGTGTGTGTGTGTGTGTGTGTGTGTGTGTGTGTGTGTAGTTTCACAGAAACATTAGTTCTGATTTCTCTGATAATTTTTTTGAAGAATGTTTGCCTAACATCAAATACAGTAACATAATTTCAATATACAAATTAGACCATGCTTTTGGCATCTGGCAGAATGAAAATAAAAGTGTGAATGCTTTCCTTTTAATAGCGATCACACCCAATTGGTAGCAGTGTTCTCCACAGCCTTTTTGCATAGATGGCATTTGACTATGCAGTAGAACGCCATGATTTTGTCTTCACTGCAGAGATGGGTAGACAGATACCAGAGGCCTTCCCACTTGGATGTGTATTTGCAGCTTAATTCCACACATTCAAAGCAGAGCCTTTGCTCTTGCTCACCTCCCTGTGACCTGGTTGAGAATGGTCTGTGTTGCACTCTTCCAGTTGCACCAGCAAAAAAACAAACAAACAAACAACAACAAAAAAACCTAGATATGGTTTCCTCCTCTCATTCCATAACTCTCCTGTCCATTCTGCCACCGAGTTCATTAAATTATTCCTTTTCTGTGTCACTTTCTTTTGTCCTTTTGTTATTAATCTAGTCAGAGTCCTATTCTGTCTTACTGGAGAGATTTTAATGATCTTCACACCACTGGGTTTTCTGTTTGTAAACTCCCTTTTTTGTACTGGCCAGCTATTACAAGAAATGTTGCTACATAACACCTAGTCCTTGGTGGTTTATAACAATTATGATGTGCATCCATGTCTCCTGGTGTGAACTGCGTCTGTCTTTATTGATCTCAGTTGGATTAGGCTAGGATGTCTCTAAACTGTAAGTTTGTTTCACATATTATTTGTAAATGACAATTTTTGTTTAAAACACCTATATTAATTAATACTTAATAAACACATATAAAACACCTATATCCTATAACCTATAATATCTAATACTTATAAACACTTAATACCTAAGAACACTTAACCAATTCTATTTTAACACTCATGAAAGGATATTAAAATTCTCTATCGAAGTCCGTGCAGGCATCTTGTTTCAGCAGTACAGCTGTAGCAGTCACAGCAGGCAGTTCTATCTTCAACTTGGCTCAGCTTCCTCTGGGCCTGGTGTCCACTGTCCACTGATTCATGTGGCCAGTTGACCTCATTTGGCTCAACCTGGGGTCAGCTTCCTCAGTCACTTTCACAGACTCCTCAGCTTGTACATGCTTCCCAGCCTAATCTTTTACCTTAAAACTTTGTACAGTCTCATGTGACAGAGGCCAATCTTTGGCCTGTTTCCTATGTCCTTGCTGTGGGCTCCGAATTCCACCTGCCTCCTGGAATTTTGCTCATTTGCCTGGTATTCTTGAGCCTCTATATGGACGTCTTTAGAGTTTGGTTTTCATGAACTTTCCTTCAGAAGGTGCACCTTTTCTATGAGCCTTCATAGGCTTGCTTATGGTAAAAGTCTCTTTCTCAGACTCCACCTCTCAGTCTTCTCCACAATTCTTAGTCCTTGCTGAGACTTCTGATTGCTGATTTGCTCAGGCTTTTGCAGCCTAAAGGTTGGCAGATGGCATACCAATTGTTTCACACTACTCTTGTGTGTGTTTCTGTTTCTTCCATCCATGGGAGCTGAGAAGGAGCTTCACCTGAAGCTCCCTAGCTTATATAGGGCATGGTCTCCCCAGTCTTGGGCCGTCTTGTGGACTCATGACTTCTCTCTCATTATCTCATTGTCCCTGTGACTTCTGAGACTCCATAGCCATGCCCCTCAGCTGGGCTCTGGCCACAGACCTCAGTCTGGGCTCTGCCCATTTAGACTCAGATCCATGTAGCATTCAAGCAATGCCACACTACAAGTTTCTTTCAGTTTCCTGCGCTTTCAGAGTGCTCTCCCAGTGTTTGCCCAGAACTATGTACTGCCAGGTGCCAGGTTGATCTGCATACTAATTCACTAATAAAAACTAATTACCATTACAATTATTTCTTAATTTTGTCTTTATTATGTTTTCTCTTACTGTAATAATATATTTCCCTTATTGTAAATATATATTTATAATTTATTATATAAAATATATGTGTATTTTAAACATATGTTGGTGTATTTTTATGTATTTGTGTATCTGTATCTGTATATATGTATATATATATATATATATATATATACAATTAATTTTTAAAAAGAGGCCCTGATTTTGAAAGAAAACAAGGAGAGATATATGAAAGGGTTTGGAAGGAGGAAAGGGAAAGGATAAATGATGTAGTTATGTTATAATCTCAAAAAAGAAAAAGAAAAGTAGTTTTAAAAGTTTTGAAATATATATATGTGAAAGGAATGGTAATAAAACTGTGTGTGTTACATCTTTTAAAAAGAACTTCAAAATCTATCAGCTTTAGCCTCTAAACCTTCAGGTTACATTTAAATCTACTTCTGAAGTCCATTGCTCTTATATAAAATTCAAACTCCTTCACCTAATTCTATCCACTCTATTTCCTTCATTCAAAGCAGTATCAAAATATAATATAGGAAAAAACTTAACCAAGAAGAATGGTACAGAAGATCTCCAAAGAGATTTAATAAACTTTAAATCTTTGAAGAAAGAGATTCAGGAAGACACTAGGAAATGGAAAGACCTCCAATACTCATGAGCTAGTAGAATTAATATTGCAAAAATGACTATTCTATCAAAAGCAATTTATTTTTAAATTTATTTATTTATTGCTTTAGGTTACGTCTCCATCAAACTGTCCTCTTTCTACCCTTCCCACCCTCCCACCCTCTACCCCCTAACTCTTCCATCCCACTCCTCTGGAGTGGAGTGTCCCTCCCTACCTAACAGTCCCCCGCCCCAGTTCAGCAGTCATATGAGGGCCAAGAGCCTCCTCAAACCCTGGGGGCCTACAAGCCCACCAGCACCACTAGGGAAAAGTGTCTTGTTGACAGGAAGAAAAAGAAAAAGTCTATGTCCACGTTCCCTTTGGTTCGTTGGTTGTAGTCGGATTTTAGCTATATAGTACATGATACCTGTACTAGAATAAAAAGCAATTCATACAATCAATGTAACCTATATCATCACACCCACCCTATATCATGACAACATTTTTCATCAAAATAGAGAAACCATCCTAAAATTCATCCATAACTATGAAAGACCCAGGATTGCCAAAGCATTTCTAAGTAAGAAGAACAATTCTGAAAGTATCAGAATCCCAGATTTCAGGATTAATTACAGAGCTGTAGGGATAAAAATAACAGGGTATTCAACACACACACACACACACACACACACATACATACATACATACACACACGCACACATGCACACATGCACACACACACACACACACACACACACACACA
>CAJQZJ010032273.1:6795453-6816371 GCA_907164525.1 Lophiomys imhausi | reverse complement strand
AAAAAAAAAAAAAAAAAAAAAAAAAAAAAACGGAGCGAAATGTCTCCAACAAAAGAAAGCAATGCTATTCCGTCCAGCCCGAACCACCTCACCACAACTGAAACACATGAAAACGATGACAATTCTACATTATGGAAAGTGATAGAGTCCCTTCAAGAAGAACTTAAAACTTTGAAGGAATTCAAAGAAGCCACAATTTTACAAGTCAAAACAATGAATAACACCATTAAAGAGCTCCAAGCCAAGGTGACCCAGATTGAACAGGAAAAGGATAAAGCAATAAAAGATCTCCAGGCAAAAACAAGCAAACTGGAGAAGGAAATGTACAAAACGAACAATACCATTCAAGATATGAAAATAGAAATGGAAACATAGTCAGAGTTAAAAGAGGAAATGGAGAATCAACAGAAGAGAACAGGAACTACGGATGTGAGTATGGAGAATAGGATGCAAGAAATGGAAGACAGGATCTCAGGCATGGAAGATTCTATGGAAGAAATCAATACAACATCCAAAGAAAATGAGAAAGCTAAAAAATCTCTCACCCACAACATCCAAGAAATCAAGGACTCAATGAAAAGACGGAACCTAAGAATTATAGGCATAGAAGAAAGAGAAGACTCCCGACTCCATGGTCCAGGAAATATCTTCAACAAAATCATAGAAGAAAACTTCCCAAACTTAAAGAAAGAGATTCCAGTAAAAATCCAAGAGGCTTACAGAACACCAAACAGATTAGATCAGAAAAGAAACTCCTCTCACCACATAATAAAGGAAACTCCAAATGTAGAGAACAAAGAAAGGATATTAAAAGCTGTAAGAGAAAAAGGCCAAGTCACATACAATGGCAGACCCATCAGAATAACACCTGACTTTTCCTCAGAAACTTTAAAAGCTAGAGGGCCTGGACAGACGTCCTACAATCCCTGAGAGAACATAGGTGCCCAGCCAGACTACTATACCCAGGAAAACTCTCTATCAACATAGATGGAGAAAACAAGATACTCCATAACAAAATCAAATTCAAATAATATCTCCTCACAAACCCAGCCCTATAGAAGATACTAAAAGGAAAATTCCAACACAGAGAAGATAACTACACCTAAGAAAACAGAGGAAATAGAAATCTCCAGAGCAACTAAACAAAAAGAAACACAAGACAGCCACCTATACCAAAATAATGGGAAATAACAACCCCTGGTCACTAATATCCATCAACATCACTGGACTCAACTCGCCAATAAAAAGACACAGACTTACAGAATGGATCCTTAACAAGACCCATCTTTTTTACTGTATACAAGAAACACCTCAATATTGAAGATAAACACTATCTCAGAGTAAAGGGCCAGGAAAAGGCTTTCCAAGCAAATGGACCCAGGAAACAAGCTGGAGTAGCCACCCTAATATCAAACAAAATAAACTTCCAATTGAAGTTAATTAAAAAAGACAGAGAAGGGCTTTACATACACATTAAAGGAAATATCAACTGAGAGGTCATCTCAATATTCAACATCAATGCCCCAAATACAAAAGGCACCTACATTTATAAAAGAAATGCTTCTAAAACTTAAATCGCACATTGATCCAAACACTTTAATAGTGGGAGACTTCAACACCCCACTCACAACTATGGACAGATCATCAAGACAGAAGCCAAACAGAGAAATAATTAGTCTAACAGAGATCATGAAACAAATGGACCTAACAGATATTTACAGAATGTTTCACCCAAACACAAAGAATACACCTTCTTCTCAGCACCTCATGGAACCTTCTCCAAAATTGACCATATAGTTGGACACAAAGATAGCCTCAACAGATACAAGAAAATTGAAATAACCCCTTGTATCTTATCAGACAACCATGGAATAAAGCTGGACTTCAATAGCAAAAGAATCGAAAGAAAGTCTACTCTCACATGGAAATTGAACAACTCTTTACTCGAGGACCACTGGGTCAGAGAAGAAATAAAGAAGGAAATCAAAGACTTCTTAAAATCCAAAGAAAATGAATATACAACATACCCAAACCTATGGGACACAAAGAAAGCTGTGCTACGAGGAAAGTTCATAGCACTATGTGCCTTCAAAAAGAAAATTGTGACAGCTCATATTAGCAAATTAACAGCTAAACTGGGTGAATTGGAAAAAAAAGAAGCAAACACTCCAAAGAGGAGCAGAAGGCTGGAGATCATCAAACTTAGGGCTAAAATCAACAACTTAGAAACAAAAGGAACTATACAAAGAATCAATGAAACCAAGAGTTGGTTCTTCAAGGAAATCAACATGGACAGACCCTTAGCCAAATTAACTAAACGACAGAAGGAGAAAACACAAATCAACAAAATCAGAAATGAAAAGGGAGAAATAACAACAGACATTGACTAAATCTAGAGAATATTTGGATTCTACTTTAAAAATCTATACTCCACCAAATTTGAAAACTTAACTGAAATGGACAATTTTCTTGATAGATTCCACCTACCAAAGCTAATTCAAGATCAGATAAACAGATTAAACAGCCATATAACCCCTAAGGAAATAGAAACAGTCATTAAATTCTCTCAACAAAAAAAGCCCAGGGCCAGATGGCTTTAGCACGGAATTCTACCGGACCTTCAAAGAGGAGTTAACAGCAATACTTTTCAAACTCTTTCACAAAATAGAATCTGAAAGAACATTGCCAAACTCATTCTATGAGGACAAAATCACCCTGATTCCTAAACCACACAAAGACCCAACAAAGAAAGAGAACTTCAGACCAAACTCCCTCATCAACATAGATGCAAAAATACTTAATAAAATACTAGCAAACCGAATTCAAGAACACATCAAAAGTATCATACACCATGATCAAGTAGGCTTCATCGAGGGATGCAGGGATGGTTCAACATACGAAAGTCTATCAACGTCATTCACCACATAAACAAGATGAAAGAAAAAAACCACATGATAATCTCGCTAGATGCAGAAAAAGCATTTGACAAAATCCAACACCCCTTCATGCTAAAAGTTCTGGAGAGAACAGGCATACAAGGGCCATAGCTAGAAATAATAAAGGCAATATACAGCAGGCCAGTGGCCAACATCAAAATAAATGGGAAGAAACTTGAAGCATTTCCTCTAAACTCAGGGACAAGACAAGATGTCCACTTTCACCATATCTCTTCAGTATAGTACTTGAAGTTCTTGCTAGAGCAATAAGACAACTAAAGGCGATCAAGGGGATAAACATCGGAAACGAAGAAATCAAATTATCCCTATTTGCAGATGATATGATAGTATACATAAGCGACCCCAAAATTGCACCAGAGAACACTTACAGCTGATAAACACCTTCAGCATGGTGGCTGGACACAAAATTAATTCAAAAAAATCAGAAGCCCTTCTTTATAAAACAAACAAATGGACTGAGAAAGAAATAAGGGAAACAACCCCCTTCACAATAGCCACAAGCAACATAAAATATCTGGGGGTAGCTCTAACCAAGCAAGTAAAGGACCTGTATGTCAAGAACTTAAAGCCCTTGAAGAAAGAAATGGAAGAGGCTTTAGTAGATGGAAAGATCTCCCATGCTCATGGATAGGTAGGATCAACATAATAAAAATGGCTATCCTACCAAAAGCAATATATAGACTCAATGCAATTCCTATCAAAATACCAACACAATTAGTTATAGACCTGGAAAGAGCTATTCTCAATTTCATATGGAACAACAAAAAGCCCAGAATAGCTAAATCAATCCTGTACAATAAAAAAAAAAAACATCTGGAGGTATTACCTTCCCAGATTTCAAGCTGTACTACAGAGCAATAGTTGTAAAAACAGCATGGTATTGGTATAGAAACAGATCAGTAGATCAATGGAATCGAATAGAAGATCCAGAAATAGACCCACACACTTATGGACACCTAATTTTTGAGAAAGAAGCCAAAAATGCACAATGGAAGAAGGACAGCATCTTCAACAAATTGTGCTGGTCCAACTGGATGTCCATTTGTAAAAGAATGAAAGTAGACCCATAATTATCACCTTGTACAAAACTTAAGTCCAAGTGGATCAAAGACCTTAACATAAGTCCGGTCACACTAAATCTACTAGAAGAAAAACTGGGAGAAACCCTCGAACTCATTGGCACAGGTGACAACTTCCTGAACAGAACACCAACAGCTCAGAACCTGAGATCAACAATCAATAAATGGGACCTCATGAAACTGAAAAGCTTCTATAAGGCAAAAGACACTGTCATTTGAACAAAATTGCAGCCTACAGACTGGGAGAAAATCTTCCCCCACCCTTCATCTGATAGAGGGCTAATATCCAATATCAACAAAGAACTCAAGAAACTAAATGCCACGAAACCAAATAATCCAATCAAAAAATGGGGGACAGACCTAAATGGAGAATTCACAAAGGAGGAATCCCTTATGTCTGAGAGACATTTGAAGAAATGCTAAACATACTTAATCATCAGAGAAAAGCAACTCAAGACAACTCTGAGATTCCATCTCACACCTGTCAGAATGGCTAAGATCAAAAACTCAAATGACAGCACATGCTGGCGAGGGTGTGGAGAAAGGGGTACCTTACTCCATTGCTGGTGGGAGTGCAGGCTTGTGCAATCACTATGGAGGTCAGTCTGGCGATATCTTAGAAAACTTGGAATAGCTCTGCTTCAGGACCCAGCCATACCACTTCTGGATTTACACCCAAATGCCTCTTCACGGAATCATGAGGAAGTTTCCTCATCTATGTTTATAGCAGTCTTATTTGTAAGAGCTAGAAACTGGAAACAACCCAGATGTTCCTCAACAAAAAGAATGGGTTTAAAAATCTGTGGTACATCTACACAATGGAATATTATTCAGCTATCAGGAACAAAGAAAATATGCAATTTGCAGCCAAATGGATGGAACTGGAAAAGCTCATACTGAGTGAGCTAACCCAGACTCAGAAGGATGCATATGGCATCTATTCACTTATAATAGGATTTTAGCTATATAGTAGAAGGTATCGATACTACAACTAACACACCAAAGGGAACTTGGACATAAACTTCTTATTTTTAATTTTTATTTTTTATATATTAGTTATATTTTTTTCTATTTTTTAGTCTTTTTTATCTATTTTCTGCTTATTGGTTTGTTTGTTTAGTAGTACTCTCTGCCGGGCAATGAGACACTTTTCACTTATGGTACTGCTTCGTAGACTTCCAATGAATGAAGAGGCTCTTGGCCCTCATACAACCTCTCAACTTAGATGAGGGACTGTTATATAAGGACACCCCACCCCACAGAAATGGGATGGAAGGGTTAGGAGGTAAAGGAAAAAAATGAAATGTGATGTTTCGGCCTTTTACTACTAATTGTCATAAACTGTTTAGGATAATTAAGAAATGCAAACTAATGGTTATGCAAGCCAGTCATTCTGTTATGTACCATGACAGCCTATTATAGTTACTTGCTAAGCTAATCAGAAATAAACCTACTAAGAGACAAGCAACATTTGCTTACCCTAATATAAGAAATTGATAGGGCCTCTTCAAAAACCTGAAAAGATCTGCAGAATATGGCATTCAAAGATGTTTTCGTAACTTTAGATTTTTTTATATTGACATATCAACTCCTGACAGCACCCCCTATTCTCCTCCAAGTAGAAGATGAACATCGAAGAATCTCCAGTGGAAGATGATTGAATTAGTCGCAAACCTATCTCTTGGTAGGAAAAGCCCCTTGCTCCAACTGTAGACAGAATGCTGTCCAAAAAGGACAAAACCTCGAAGTAGGTAAGTCTACAGCCTAGCTCTGCCAAGACAGGGTAGATAAGTCCTTCATAACCCCTACTCTACAATCAATGTCTGTCAGAGAAACGGGGCCAAATGACTGAAGATCGATGTTGTAATGTATGGAGAGAAAATGGGAACTTTCCAGGCAGCCACTGGTATGTCATTTCTTAGTTTTGGAAGCTGCAGGCCTTGTACTTCCTATAAAATTAGATATATTTATCCCTCTCAGGTCTCTGAGGTAGTTGAAGAACAGATAGCTAGGGTCTCATAATTAAATTTTGAGTTGTTAGGAGTCAAGAGAGTGTTATAGGTCTAAGAAGATACTTTTAAAATTTTGTTGCACGTTAGTATGAACGTTGAGTCAGATATAGAACTTTAAACTCATGTAGATGGTTAGGTAGTAGAATGTTAAAGTCAGGTACCAAATACATATGGACTGGACAGTGGGAATGTACGTTAAGCCATATCACCCTCATAACTGGGCCTAATTACCTCTGTTGTTCTGTATTGTATTTATTATTATAAGAGAAAGAGCCATTTGTTGGACTGAAAGGGGAGACTGTAGGGGGAAATAAGATATGCCTTAAACTTAAAAAAAAAAGGGAAGATGATGGGGGGGTTGAGGGTGGGAGGGTGGGACTGGAGGAGGAATAGGGAGGGGACTGCGATTGAGATGTAACTTGAAGAAATAAAAAATAAAGGAAAAAAAACAAGGGTCAATACCATTGTGGCCAACTATAATCTTAATTTTGTATCAATATACAAAGATCAATACCGATATAGTCCAATACAATCTTAATTTTACACAATATACTATGGTCAATACCACTTTAGCCAAATATAATACCAATTTTGTATCAATATACAAAGGTATATGGGCAAATTCAATAATCTGTCCCTTCTTCTTGGTCTTTCCCATACTATGTCTATGTCCCATATTTCTCAAGTCTGTGCACTCTAACATAGGAGAGAAAGAAGGATACAGAAATGAAAAAGAAGGAAGTCCCTGGGTCTAACCTCCAAAACCCATTTAACTGCTGTAGTCTCTTCCCCTAAATAACAAAGTTTTCTATTATCCATCAAATAACCAAAAAGGGGGGGGGGAGAGAAACACCCTCCCCACCCTCTGGGCATGGGACATTCCTCTCTTAAAATGACTTCCTGCTGATTTGGGTTGTAGTAAACCTGTTTGGGGCCCGAACCAGAATGGAAAAATGGTTAAAAATGTTAGTACAATCCTTTTATGTTTAGTCCTTTTGTGCTCAGCTGTTTAGATGTCCTAAGAAGTTTGTAGACAGAAGCTGATCTTCCAGGCTTTGGGGCAGTGTGTGTAGCTGAACAATCTTAGCGATTTTGAGTTGTTGTGGTTGTAGACTTTTGATGGAAACAGCTATTGAGGGAGTCTGCAAGGCTGAATCTTCTGGGCCATTCGTCTTCTTTGGTGTCTGATTCTGTTTTCTATTGAGGTTTCTGTTGGCCGGATGTCCCTGGATTCCTTGAAAGGATGCTTTAAATCTCCTGGAAAGATAAGAACAGAGCCCTGCCCTAATCCTAACTCTGGGACAGTTACCTTTTTTTTTGGGGGGGGGGGTCAGGTAATATTTCTCCTGAAGCAAATTTGTTTTTTTGGCAATATATAAAGTATTATCTTTCAATCTGGATTAAAGAATTAATTATTTTGTTATTTTGGATCTAAACAAGCCCTAGTGTATATATTTTGAGATCTCAAAGGACAATTTGTTTGTATTGAGTAGGCCTTTTGTAAGTAGCTTTTAAACTTTAGTCCTTCCAAATCCTATGTGTCTGTCTCTGCATTCAAATTATTGGGATCAAAGACCTGTGGTTCCCATCTGAAGGGATCAAAGATGTGCTCCACCACTCCTGGATCGAAGTTTTTCTCTATTTAGAGTTTGTTTTGTATCAGGCTGAACTTGAGCTCTGAGATCTGCCTGTTTCTCTCTCTAATGTGTTGGGATTAAGGGTGTACTCTTCTTGAATGATGGTATTAAGGATGTGCAACCTCACCTCACTGTTCTGTGTAACTCTAGAATTTATAAGACCACTAACTCTATAAAGCTTCTCCCAAATCTGCTGAAGTTAAAGGTATGGGCTAACACCACACATTTCATGTATTTTACCTTAGCTCTAAGTTTTTTCAACTCTTGGAGGTTTATAAAACCAGGTTGAATGGCTGTAACCTTTATTTTATTTACAGTGTTTTAAAATTGTTACCTGTTTTTTAATTAATAAATTTATTTGTTTGTTGCTTCAGGTTACATCTCCATCATATTGTCCTCTTTCCCCGCTTCCCAGCCCCACCCTCCCATCCTCTACCCCCTAATCCTTCCCTCTTGTCCTCTGAGGTGGAGTGTCCCTACATAACAGTCCCTCACCACAGTTCAGTAGTCACATGAGGGCCAAGAGCCTCTTCATACACAGGGGGCCTATGAGGCAGTACCGCTAGTGAAAGGTGTCTCCTTACTAGGAAGGGAAAACTAAAGAAAGACCAACAAACACACAAACCCACAAAAACAAAGAACAACAACAAAAAAAGAAAGGAAAAAGAAAAAAAGTCTATGTCCATGTTCCTTTTGGTGTGTTGGTTGTAGTACAGATATCCTGTACTATATAGCTAAAATCCTACTATAAGTGAATAGATGCGATGTCCATCTTCCTGAGTCTGGGTTAGCTCACTCAGGATGAGCTTCTCTAGTTCGATCCATTTGGTTGCAAATTGCATAATTTCATTGTTTCTGATAGCTGAGTAATATTCCATTGTATAGATGTATGACAGTTTTTTAATCCATTCTTCAGTTGAGGGACATCTGGGTTGTTTCCAATTTCTAGCTATTACAAATAAGGCTGCTATGAACATAGATGAGGAGACTTCCCTATGACTCCGTGAACAGTCATTTGGGTGTATACCCAGAAGTGGTATGGCTGGGTCCTGAGGCAAAGCTATTCCAAGATTTCTAAGATATCGCCATACTTCCCTCTATACTGGTTGCACAAGCCTGCACTCCCACCAGCAATGGAGTAGGGTTCCCCTTTCTCCACACCCTCGCCAGCATGTGCTGTCATTTGAGCTCTTTATCTTAGCCATTCTGACAGGTGTGAGATGGAATCTCAGGATCCTCTTGAGTTGCATTTCTCTGATGATTAAGGATGTTGAGCATTTCTTCAGGTGTCTCCCGGCCATTAGGGATTCCTCCTTTGTGAATTCTCTATTTAGCTCCGTCTCCCATTTTTTGATTGGATTATTTGGTTTCTTGGCATTTAGTTTCTTGAGTTCTTTGTAGATTTTAGTTAATAGCCCTCTATCAGATGTGGGGTTGGTGAAGATTTTCTCCCAGTCTGTTGGTTGCCATTTTGTTCGAATGACAGTGTCATTTGCCTTACAGAAGCTTTTCAGTTTCATGAGGTCCCATTTATTGATTGTTGATCTCAGGTCCTGAGCTGTTGGTGTTCTGTTCAGGAAGTTGTCACCTGTGCCAATGAGTTCGAGGGTTTTTCCCACTTTTTCTTCTAGTAGATTTAGTGTGACCGGACTTATGTTAAGGTCTTTTATCCACTTGGACTTAAGTTTTGTACAAGGTGATAATTATGGGTCTAATTTCATTCTTTTGCAAGTGGACATCTGGTTGGACCAGCACCATTTGTTGAAGATGCTGTCCTTCTTCCATTGTGCATTTTTGGCTTCTTTGTCAAAGATTAGTTGGCCATAGGTGTGAGTCCAATTTTGGTTCTTCAATTCGATTCCATTGATCTACTGGTCTGTTTCTACACCAATACCATGCTGTTTTTACAACTATTGCTCCATAGTACAGCTTGAAATCTGGGATGGTGATACCTTCAGATGCTTTTTTATTGTACAGGATTGATTTAGCTATTCTGGACTTTTTGTTGTTCCATATGAAATTGAGAATAGCTCTTTCCAGGTCTATAACTAATTGTGTTGGTATTTTGATAGGAATTGCATTGAATCTATATATTGCTTTTGGTAGGATAGCCATTTTTATTATGTTGATCCTACCTATCCATGAGCATGGGAGATCTTTCCATCATCTAAAGGCCTCTTCCATTTCTTTCTTCAAGGGTGAAGTTCTTGTTGTACAGGTCCTTTACTTGCTTGGTTAGAGTTACCCTCAGGTATTTTATGTTGTTTGTGGCTATTGTGAAGGGGGTTGTTTCCCTTATTTCTTTCTCAGCCCATTTGTTTGTTTTATAAAGAAGGGCTTCTGATTTTTTTGAATTAATTTTGTGTCCAGCCACCTTTGCTGAAGGTGTTTATCAGCTGTAAGAGTTCTCTGGTGGAATTTTTGGGGTCGCTTATGTATACTATCATATCATCTGCAAATAGGGATAATTTGACTTCTTCATTTCAAATTTGTATCCCCTTGATCTCTTTTTGTTGTCTTATTGCTCTAGCAAGAACTTCAAGTAAAATATTGAAATGATATGGTGAAAATGGGCATCCTTGTCTTGTCCCTGAGTTTAGAGGAAATGCTTCAAGTTTCTCTCCATTTAACTTGATGCTAGCCACCGGATTGCTGTATATTGCCTTTATTATTTCTTTTTTTTTATATAAGTACTTTATTTTTTTTTCAAGTTACATCTCAGTCACAAACCCTTCCCTATTCCCCCTTCCTGTCCCACCCTTCCACCCTCTTCCCCCCAACAGCTTCCCCTTTCAGTCCAACAATTGATCCCTTCTCTTATAACAGTAAATACTACACAAAACAACAGAAATAAATATACCACATTTATGAGAGTTAAATGGCCCAGTATACCTTCCCAATGTCCAGTTCATACATACTTGGCCCCTGACTTTAACCTTCTACCTTCTAACCATCTCCATGAGTTTAAAGTTCTATAACTGACTTAGTTTTCATACTAACTTGCATCACTATTATAACCATCTTCTTAGAACTAGAACGCCCTCTTGATTCCTAAACAACTCAAAATTTAGCTATGAGACTCAAGCTGTCTATTCTTCAACCACCTCAGAGACCTGAGAATGATAAATATATCTCATTGTATAGGAAGTGCAGGGCCTACAGCTTCCAATACTAAGAAATGACAAACCAGTGACTACCTGGACAGTTCCCATTTTCTCTCCTTACATTCCAGCATCAGTCTTCAGCCTTTTGGTCCTGTTTCTCTGACAGACATTTATTGTAGAGCAGGGATTGTGAAGGACTTACCTACCCTGTCTTGGCAGAGCTAGGCTGTCGACTTCCCTGCTACCAAGTTTTGTCCTTTTTGGACAGCAGTCTGTCTGCAGTTGAAGCAAGGAGTTTTTACATGCCAAGAGATAGGCTTGCCACTAATTCAGCCATCTCACACTGGAGATTCTTCGATGCTTTTCTTCTACTTGGAGTAGAATAGGGGGTCCTGTCAGGAGCTGATATGTCATGATATCAAAAAAAAAAATCTTAATTTAAGACCACATCTTTGAATGCCATATTCTGCAGATCTCTTGGGGTTTTTGAAGATGTCCTATCTATCTCTTGTATTTAGATAAGCAAATGTTGCTTGTCTCTTAACAACTTGATTACTGAGTAGCTTAGGGAATATCTGTGATAGACTGTCTTAGTAGCTAACAAGGTGACATGCATGCATGACTAGGAGTTTGTTTTTCTTAACTATCCTAAACAGTTTAAGACGGTTGGTATCAAGAGGCCAGAGCTTCACATTTCATTTTTAAGTATCTCTAGGTACGATACCATTAGGAAGCGTTACCTTTAATTTTGTATCAATATACAAAGTTCTATTCAAATGTGGCTAAATATACTCTTAATTTTGTATCAATATACAAAGATCAATGCCTATGCGGCCCAATACAATCTTAATATTGCGTCCATACACAAGGGTCAATACCATGTGGCCAACTATAATCTTAATTTTGTATCAATATACAAATATCAGTACTGACGTAGACCAATACAATCTTATTTTTGCACAATAAACAATGGTCAATACCACTTTAGCCAAATATACTATTAATTTTGTATCAATATACAAGGGTATAAGGGCATATTCAATAATGTGACCTTTCTTCTTGATCCTTCCTGTGTTGTCTGTGTCTCGATTTTTCTCAAGTCCGTGCATTCCTGCATTGGAGATAAAGAAGGATACAGAAAAGGGAAAGAAGGAATACCCTGGGTCTAACCTCCAAAACCCATTAAACAGGACCATTTAACAACTTGTAATCTCTTCCCCTAAATAACAGAGTTTTCAGTTGTCCTTCAAATAACCGAAAAGGGGGGGGTGGAGAAACACCCTCCCCACCCTCTGGGTATGGGACGTAGCTCTCTTAAAATGACTTCCTGCTGATTTGGGTCGTAGTAAACCTGTTTGGGGCCCAAACCAAAATGGAAAAATGGTTAAAAATGTTAATACAATCCTTTTATGTTCAGTCCTTCTGTTCTCAGCTGTTTAGATGTCCTAAGGAGTTTGTAGGCAGAAGCTGAACTTCCAGGCTTTACTCAGGTTCTGGCTGGGGCATTGTGTAGAGCTGAATGGTCTTAGTGATATTGAGTTGTTGCGGTTGTAGTCTTTGGATGGAGACATCTATTGAGGGAGTCTGTCAGGCTGAATCATCTGGGTCACTCGTCTTCTTTTGGTGTCTGATTCTGATTTCTGCTGAGGTTTCCGTTGTCCAGTTGTCCCTGGGTTCCTTGAATGGATGCTTTGATTCTCCTGGAAAGATAAGAACAGAGCCCTGCCCTATTCCTCACTCAGGGACAATCACCCTCTTTTTTTTGGGGGGGGGGTAGGTAATATTTCTCCTGAAGTAAATTTGGTTTTTGACAATATATAAAGTTTTATCTTTCAATCTGGTTTAAAGAAGAAATTTTAAAAAAAGCAGGTAACAATGTTAAAACACTGTAAATAAAATAATGGACACAGTCATTCAACCTGGTTTTATGAACCTCCAGTGTCGAAAAAACCTAGAGCTAAGGTAAAATACAGGAGAAATGTGGTGTAAAACCATGCCTTTAACTTCAGCAGAGACGGGAGGAGCACCATAGAGTTAGTGGATTTATAAATTCTAGAGTTACATGGAAAAGGGTGGTGAGGGTACACACCCTTAATCCCATCATTCAAGAAGAGTACACCCTTAACCCCAACACACTAGAGACAGAAACAGGCAGATCTCAGAGCTCAAGGACAGCCTGATACAAAACAAACTCTAAATAAAGAAAAACTTCGATCCAGGAGTGGTGGAACACATCTTTAATCCCCTCAGATGGGAACCACAGGTCTCGGATCCCAATAGTTAGAATGCAGAGACACACACATAGGATTTGGAAGGACCTAAGTTTAAAAGCTACTTACAAAAGGCCCACACAACACAAACAAATTGTCCTTCGAGACCTCAAAATATATACACCAAAGCTGATTTAGCCTTTATTATTTCTAAATACGGTCCTTGTATGCCCGTTCTATCCAGAACTTTTAGCATGAAGGGGTGTTGGATTTTGCATTAGACCACTTTCTGCTAATTAGGTGTGTCAAGGTCCTTGGGGCAAGTTTTATCTTCATTGTCAGAATATCTCCAATCAGTAATCAGCAGTCCAGCAATCAGCAGTAGCAGCAGGAGCAAACAGGAGGAGCAGCAGTCACCACAAGCCCTCTAAGGGTCTTTTATTTATACCCTCTCAAGAGTCTCTGGAATTCCAACCAAACTATATGGCAAAATGATGCCCCTGCCAGAGCATGAGACAAATCATAGTTAACTGCTATGGTCAATCTGAAGCAGCTCCATATCCCACACCTGGGATTAAAACAAAAACATATTCATATAACATTTCTATGTTTTCAAATAAATCAAAATCCTCACTGCACAATAGTGGTAACAAAAGTAAATAAATAAAGTACCATTCTACCCTGGAAAAGACACTGTCTCACAAGGAAGTTCAGAAAGCAAGAGGATGTTGCTGCCCTGCCAGGAAACCATGTAAAACTATGGCACCAAAATATTTACAGCATTAGACTTTTTTTTTTCACCTATGATTTATATCTACTTGTCCTCTGCCCAGCATCCTCCTCAAGTTCTTATGCTTCTGATAAACATCATTCTTTTTTTTTTATATTGCAGCAGAATCTTTTATTTTTCATCTACAAGTCTCTCTGACTTAATTCCTCTACACCCTGAAAGTAACAGGATAGTTTTTAAAAACCTCATAAAGACAAGGAAATATGAGCTCTTGGCCTCTGCTGGCTTGCTTTCTCACTATGCTCTGAAGATGAATTTAAGACTTCGCCTGTGCTAAGAAAAAGTTACACTAAGCTAAGCCCTGTTGCTGTTTTAAAATGTAGATTCCATTATTGTTTAGTTATGCGGATACTCACAGATCTGTAGATAATTCCTATTTTAAAGACGATATCACCCCATATAGGTCTTCCCAGGCTCAGAAAAAAAGGTGATGAATAGTCAAGAACCTTCAGTATGTTTTTTGTGGAATGAATGAGTAAAGCATGGTAAGCAATCTCAAGATTAACTAGTTTGAATAACTCCCTTGAATTCTGGAGCTTTGGAGGCTCTCCTAGGTTTCCTGGTCCCTTATCCCAGGATGATAGGTCACTAGTGAGTCCTGAAGGCACTTATAAAGATCTCTGTCTAATTTGTTTCCTCACATTCAACTGAATATTCTGCTTTCTCTGGTAATTAGCTAACTTAAGAAGGGCAAGATCGTGATTATAATGGTTAATGTAAAGTGTGAATTTGGTAGAACATACATTCTGGGGGATGGGCTTTTTGCCAGGTCTGTGAGGATTATTTTGGTTATGTTAATTGATGAAGGAAGACACTCCTTAACTGTAAGTGAAAACACTCCCTGGGCTGGGAATTCTAGGCAGTTGAAAATAAAGAAAGCAAGCTAAGAGCTACCATGCATTTCTTGCCCTTTGCTTGTTGACTATGGATGCAATGTGGCCAGTTGCTGTATGCTCCTGCTGCCTTGCTGCAACTATGATTTGATGGATAGACTGAACCTTGAACTGTGAGCCAGTTCACACTAGTTATCTCTTAAATTGCTTTTCTTAGGTTAATTTCTCACAACAACATAAAAACTAAGTAAAACATTTCCATTAACCATGAGTTCAATACATTTGATTTTACAAGTCAAAGTAAATGATGCAAAATGTTTTACAATTTGTCAACAGGAAGTAGGGCAGATTATTCCTAGGCCTTAGCCACACATGGATTGATAAAAATATAAGATCAGTAATAGAAAGCCTAGTGGCTTCGGATAAATAAACTTCACTTGTCTGTCAATTGAATATGTTTGTTACCCATAAGCACTGAAATTGAAAGTCTTATCTTGAATCATATCTCAATGATAGAACATACTCGTGGGCAGTAACTCTTTGTCAGAATCATATATGCTATAATAAATGGAAGGAAATTAAAACACTAATTCTATTTTACTAAAGCTTCAAATCCTTTTTTATTTCTAGGTCAGGGCTATATGTGGCAAACATGGGTTGTATCTAACCTTGACCATACTGGAAGCATTGCTTAACCACCAAGATTTGGGATACAAAGGTGAAATAAAGTAAGTTGAATTTTGATGTTTGTGCCCCACCAAAATGAAAATATGGTAACGTCCGAACTCTCAAAATGTTGACTCTAGAGACTGAGAATCTTTGCTGCCACTATGATTTGAGAAAAATCATAGAAAAACCAATGTTAGATGCTAGACGCTTTGACTACTATGCCATACTATTTGTGAAACTATAATACTTTCTTATCCCCTAATAGGATGTCAAATACAGAGATCTACCTTTAGAGAGCAAATTTCATGTAGGAAACACTCAATTTCAATCCTTTGACAGCTGCGTTAAAGAATTATTATTTTATTAAGACTAAAGGACGCTAAAAAATGGCTCAGTCAGTAAAGGCCTTTTCTGCCAAGCCTGATGACCTGACTTCAGCCCCTGAACCCCACAACGTGGAATGTGAGCCTGCTCTCAAAAGTCATCATCTGACCTCCACATATGTACACGTACCTATACACAAAACAAATAGATATATATTTTTTTAATATTTAAGACAAAAGTTCTCAGTAGTTGTGAAAACACAAGGGAGCAATTTTCTTCTTTCAGCCCTTAGGAACCACCACAGCCTATATTTGCTAAATAATAGGATCAAACACATGAAATAATGTTGAAGAGGTTGAGGATCAAGCATCATCATTGAACAGTGAATATTAAGAAAGCGAAGTGATGAGATTGCCTTAGCTTGATGCATAGGAAAGGGGAAAGCTAGCAGGCTGGAATCTTCAATGAGAAAATAAGTTAGAGTTGCAGCTTAGGAAGAACAAGGAGGATATAGCACACCCTACCAAGTGTACAGGGCACGTATTCCCAGGAACTTCTGGAGGTTTTAAAGAGTCACCTTCAAGGCTTCTTATAGGTACTGGCTGATTTATAAATTTAGGAAACGGCTCATAGCACTGGAAAGAAAGAGACAGGAAACTTCTTAGGCCTCACACAATCTATGTGGGCTATACTAATTACTTTATTCAGAATTCTAATCCCCAGCTCTTTCTCCTTTACCTGCTTTTCCTGTTTGCTCTACAAAACTCTCAACTTCTTCTTTAAATGTTTTGTATAAAGATAAATTTTACACTGAACGTAATGCTCCCCCAAGCCCCTTCAACTTCTAAAAAGTAAAATACTTAATGATTTAGCATGCTATGCTCCTTTCCATATTGTAACACACTGTAAACGACAGTATCACAGGGCAAGAAGATTCTTTATTTAGTTTTGTTCTGGATCCCAAACATCTAAAACAGTACAGATTGTGATAATAAATATCTATATACTTAAACTGAATTAGGAGAGAAGTTATCTCAAAATATTTCTAGCCCTCAGCTCATGGTCAAACTGAAGGACACTTTTCCTAACCAACTCAACAAAATCAGGTTCACTGTACTAAAAACTCTAATAGCATGTAATCATTGTATTTCCTATTACTTTTTAGAATCATGAATTTATTTGTGTGGTTTCTTAATTGAGGTTTTTACAGTGATTCCCCATATGTCAGGAAACATAGCTGCTTTTCTCACATTAAATGATCACAGCATCTATCCTACAATATGTCACAAGGTAGGAGGCACACAGTGCATATTTGATAAGATTGTTGATTCATTTATTTAATAAACTTTTATCAAGAGCCAGCAATATACTGTTTCTCTAGACATGGAGGTACAGCTTTGAGGAAAACAAAGCCCCTTCTTCATAAAGGTATATTCTAGTTGGAATGAGAAATCAATGTTAAAATACATGGTATATCACAAGGTTATAGGAGCAATAAGGAAAAATAAGGTGGGTGAAGTTTATGCGAAGGATAGGAAGGAGAGGGGGGAGAGGGTGGGAGGGTGGAACCCAGAGGGAAGGAGGGAGGGGGCTGTGATTGAGATGTAACTTGAATTAATAAATAAATGTAAAAAAAAAGAGTCCAAATTAATGCATGGATTTCTTTTTCGTTATTTTATAGGTTTATTTATTTATTCATTTTACATCATGATTATAGCCCCTCTCTCCCCTACTCTTGGTCTTACCTTTCTGCCACCTTCCCCCATCCTCCTTCCTTTTCTCAAAAGAGAGAGTACCCCCCATACCACCCCACCCAGATCACTGAGAAGCATCAGAGACAAGTACACCCTATTCCATTGAGGCCATGCACCATAGCCTTGTTAGGGGGAAGTGATCAAAAAGCAGACATCAGAGTCTTTGTCAGAGAGAGCTTCCACTCCACTTGCTAGGGGACCCACATGATGACCAAGCTACCTATTAGTTACAAATGTATAGAGGGCCTAGGTACAGTTCATCCATGCTCTTTGATTGGTGCTTCAGTCTCTGTGAGCCCACATGGGCCTAGGTACAGTTCATCCATGCTCTTTGATTGGTGCTTCAGTCTCTGTGAACCTGCATGGGCCTAGGTTGATTGTCTCTGTTGCTCTTCTTGTGGAGATCTTTTCTGCTCTGGGTCTTTCTATCCTTCCTCTAACTATTCCACATGACACCTCATGCTCTACCTGATGTTTGATGGTGAGTTTCAGCCTCTGTTTGGATCCTCTGCTGCATGGAAGTTTTCAGAGGACAGTTAGGCTATGCTCCTGTCTGTAAGCATAGCAGAGTATCTTCAATAATGGTAAAGGTTGGCTCTCTCCCTTGGGGTAGGTCTCAGGATGGGCCTGTCATTGATTCGACATTCCCTCAAATTCTGGTGTATCTTTATCCCTGCACATCCTGTATACAGGGTAAATTTTGAGTAGAAGATTCTGTAAGTGGGTTGGTGATCCTCTTCCTCCCCTAGAAGTCATATCTAGCTTTAAGGAGGCCTCTTCAGTCATCATATCCCCCTTTGCTAGGAGTCTCAGCTAGAGTCACCCCTATATATTCCTAGGGGCCTATCTTGTTGTCTATAGCTTGTCTCAGAGATGGCCCCCTGGGCTTCCAATATTTTTCCCAGTCCTCTCTCCTCCACTCTCACCTCAGCTGATCCCCTCTTTTCCCTCCTCTCTCCCTCTCCTACCCAGTTCCCTACTACATTCACTTCTGATGTCTATTCTATTTCCCCTTCTGGGTGAGATTCAAACATCTTCCCTTGGGCCATCTTAGTTATGTCGC
This sequence comes from Lophiomys imhausi, assembly GCA_907164525.1. Classification (NCBI taxonomy): domain Eukaryota; kingdom Metazoa; phylum Chordata; class Mammalia; order Rodentia; family Muridae; genus Lophiomys; species Lophiomys imhausi. The sequence goes on along the minus strand of CAJQZJ010032273.1, from coordinate 6,797,939 downwards.
TTCTTTGGTTCTTTGGGTTGTAGTATGCTTTTATCCTGTGCTAGTATCTACTTATGAGTGAGTAAATATATACCTTGTGTATCTTTTTGGTTCTGGGTTACCTCACACAGGATTATTGTTTCTAGTTCCATACATTTTCCTGTGAAATTCATGATTTCCTTATTTTTAATAGCTAAGTAGTATTCCATTGTGTAAATGTACCACATTTTCTTTATCCAATTTCATGGATCAGCAGGATTAGCATAGTAAAAATGGCCATCTTATCAAAAGCAACTTACAGATTCAATGCAATTCCATCAAAATATCAGCACAATTCTTTACAGAACTTGAAAGAACAATTCTCAACTTCATATGGAAAAATAAAAAATAAAAAAATCCCAGAATAGCTAAAACAATTCTGTACAATAAAAAGAAAAACAAAACTTCTGGAGGTATCACTATCCCTGATTTCAAGCTGTACTACAGAGGAATAGTAATAAAAACTTCATGGTACTGGCATAGAAACCATCAACCATGGTACTGGTTGATCAATGGAATTGGATTGAACACACAGAAATAAACCCACACACCTATGGACACTTGATTTTTGACAAAAAGCCAAAACTTTATAATAGAAAAAGAAAAGCATCTTCACCAAATGGAGCTGGTCTAACTGAATGTTTGCATGTAGAAGAATGCAAATATGTCCATATTTTTCACCTTGTACAAAACTCAAGTCCAAGTGGATCAAAGACCTCAACATAAAACCAGATACAATAAATCTATTAGAAGAGAAATTGGGGAACAGCCTTGAACTCATCAGCATAGGAGATAGTTCCTGAACAGAACACCAAAAGCTCTCAGGCTCTAAGATCAACAATCAATAAATGGGACCTCATTAAACTGAAAATTTTCTGTAAGACAATGGACACTGTCAAGAGAACAAAATAGCAGCCTACAGATTGAGAAAATGCCTTCACCAACCCTACATCTAACAGAGGAATAATATCCAAAATATATAAAGAACTCAAGAAACTAAATTCCAACACACTAAATAATACAATTAAAAATGGGGCACAGAGCTAAACCAAGAACTTTCCATTAAAGAATCTCAAATGGCTGAGAAGCACTTAAAGAAGGGTTCAATGTCCTTAGTCATCAGAGAAATGCAAATCAAAATGACTCTGAAATTCCATCTGACATCCATTAGAAAAGCTAAGATCCAAAACTCAAAGTAGAACACATGCTGATGAGGATGTGGAGAAAGAAGAACAATCCTGCATTGCTGGTGGGAGTCCAAACTTGAGCAACCAATTTGGAAATCAACCAGGCAGTTTTTTCAGAAAATTGGGAATAGTCCATCCTCAAGACCCATCTATACCACTCCTGGGCATATACCCAAAAAGATGCCCCACCATACCTCAAGGACATTTGCTCAACGATGTTCATAGAAACATTATCCATAATAGGAAGAAACTGTAAACAACCTAGATGTCCCTCAACCAAAGAATGGATACCGCATGAATTTCTATGGGCCAGTTTTGGGCACGAGTGATTCCTTAGATATGATTAAGCTACAAAAGCAGAAAGATGAGTTAGGAGCAGAGTATAAACCAAAAGGAGATTTTCAAAGTGGCTCTAGTCTAAAGGAAGGAAAACCAAGCAACAAAATTCACATATGTAGGACATAGTAAAGACTCCATTGATATTGTTGCTTAACAACTAACTCAGAACCAACATTGCAAGTATCTGGAGCATAAGAGCCGAGATTGATGTCTTTGACCTAAGAATACTGTAGGACATCAACACCATGAGAATCAAAGAAAAAATGTGTTTATAAGAGATAACCCTATTTCATCTCCAAATAGTCATTGGCTAAAGCTTCTTATATGAATTAAACCCATTCCATTATGTGCTTTGTATGCCAACCCATATCCTTAAGAGATTAAAGATGCAATTTAGGGACACATTTTAGGAGCTGAATGCTCAAATCATTATCTTAGTGCATATTGTCCATTAATCTGTGTTCAATTGGAAAGCCATTTGGAATGTGGTTGTCTGCTAATTAGCAGGATTCTAATGCTGTGCTGCTTCCTGATTAAATGTCCTTTAGAATCAATAAAACATCAGGAGGGATTGCAGTGATGTGGGATTAGTCCCATCTAGCCAAATAAAATGAGTCGTGTTCCCTTCTTAAACTAGCATGTTGCAGGAACTGACAAGAGTGGCAATTTTGTCAGCCCTGTAACAAAATTGGGTTTTGGTTTTGATTTTTAAATATATTTTTTGAATTCTGAGATTTCATTTTTATTTTTTCATTTCCTAACAATTAGCAGAGACATTAGTGCATGACTGCCAAGAGAAGGCGATTGTAAGGAAGACTTGATTACAATTTCTAATCTCCACTCTGAATCACCCTTATGTACAATGAGCTCAGGTTGTGTTGGATAGAAATTATTACCCCTGTTCTTGGCCAGGGAGATGGAAGTCAGAATCCACATTTAATG
>CAJQZJ010032273.1:6784440-6795053 GCA_907164525.1 Lophiomys imhausi | reverse complement strand
CCATTATTGAAAATGGAGTTAGGGTGGAAAGGACTATTTTTGCCAATCCTGGGGACAAGTAGAGGATTTAAGGAGATAAATGAAACATGAGGTGTTTTATTCAGTAATTGCTGTTTAAAGAGAATAGGAAAAGTGTTAAGCAAAGAACTATTAGAGATTTGCTGTGGTACGCTTATTGGCTCAGTATTAGATAGCAAACTCAGCTTCCCATTCCAAATTCTAAAAATGATGAGAATGGTAAGAAAGTTGTTGTGGTTTATAGAGAGCATTTGTAGAACTTAAGAAATTACAAGCAATATTTCAAATGCATTATTTATTTTAACCCCTTTAATTCCTGTAACAGGTAGAAATTAAAGGTATGCACCATTCCATATTTCTTCTTTTTTGTTGTTGTTTTTTAATTTATTTTTTATTTCTTCAAGTTACATCTCCATTGCAATCCCCTCCCTACTCCCCTGTCCAGTCCCACCCTCCCACCCTCTTCCCCCTCAACCCACCCATCCCCTTCCTTTTTTATTTTTTAAGTTTAAGGTATATCTTTTCCCCCCAACAGCTCCCCCTTTCAGTCCAACAAATGGCTCTTTCTCTTATAACAATAAATAAAATACAAAACAACAAAAATAATTAGGCCACAATTATGAGAGTTATATGGCTTAGCATACATTCCCAATGTCCAGTCCATACATATTTGGCACATGACTTTAACATTCTACTATCCAACTGTCTCCATGAGTTTAAAGTTCTATATCCAACTCAGCTTCCATCTTAAATTGCATCACAATTTTAAAAACATCTTCTTAGATCCAGAACACCCTCTTAGTTCCTAAACAACTCCAAATTTGACTACGACACTCTAGCTATCTAGTCTTCAACCACATCAGAGACCTAAGAGGGATAAATATATCTGATTACAAGGAAGTGCAGGGCCAGCAGCTTCCAAAACTAAGAAATGACATACCAGTGGCTGCCTGGACAGTTCACATTTTCTCTCCATACATTACAGCATCAATCTTTAGCCATTTGGCCCCATTTCTCTGACAGACATTGATTGTAAAGCAGGAATTATGAAGGACTTGTTTATCCTGTTTTGGCAGAGCTAGGCTGTCAACTTACCTGCTTCCAAGTTTTGTCCTGTTTGGACAGCATTCCGTCTAAGGTTAAAGCAAGGGATTTATCTTGCCAAGAGATAGGCTTGCCACTAATTCAACTATCACCAATTGGAGATGCTTCAATGCTCATCCTCTACTTAGAGTAGAATTGGGGGTGCTGTCAGGAGCTGACATGTCTCGATATCAAAAAAATCTTAAGTTAAGAAAACATCTTTGAATGCCATATTCTGCAGATCTAAGAGACAAGCAACATTTCCTTATCTAAATATAAGGAGATAAGTGGTCTTCAAAAACCTCGAGAGATCTACCCTGTCTTGGCAGAGCTAGGCTGTGACTTACCTGCTTCCAAGTTTTGTCCTGTTTGGACAGCATTCTGTCTAAAGTTAAAGCAAGGGATTTTTCTTGCCAAGAGATAGGCTTGCCACTAATTCAACCATCACCAATTGAAGATTCTTCAATGTTCATCCTCTACTTGTGCCAATGAGTTCAAGGCTTTTCCCCACTTCCTCTTCTAGTAGATTTAGTGTGTCCAGCCTTAGTTAAGGTCTTTGATCCACTTGGACTTAAGTTTTGCTCAAGGTAATAAGTATGGGTCAATTTGCATTCTTTTACATGTGAACATCCAGTTAGACCAGCACCATTTGTTGAAGATGCAGTCCTTTTTCTATTGTACGGTTTTGGCTTCTTTGTTAAAAATTAAGTGATCATAGGTGTGTGGGCTCATTTCTGTGTCTTCAATTTGATTCCATTGATCCACTGGTCAGTCTCTATACAAGAACCATGCTGCTTTTATTACTTTTGCTGTGTAGTACAGCTTGAAATCTGGGATGGTGATACCTCCAGATGTTTTTTATTGTACAGGATTGATTTAGGTATTCTGGGGTTTTTGTTATCCAATATGAAGTTGAGAATTGCTTTTCCCAGGTCTATAAAGAATTGTAGTGGAATTTTGATAGGAATTGCATTGAATCTGTATATTGCTTTTGGCAGAATGGCCATTTTTATTATGTTGATCCTACCTATCCATGAGCATGGGAGACGTTTCCATCTTCTGATATCCTCTTCTATTTCTTTCTTCAAGGTCTTGAAGTTCTTGTCATACAGGTTTTAACTTGCTCAGTCAGAGTTACCCCCAGGTATATTATGTTGTTTGTGGCTATTATGAAGGGGGTTGTTTCCATAATTTCTTTCTCAGCCTATTTATTTTTTGTATAAAGTAGGGCTTCTAATTTTTTTTTTTTGAATTAACTTTGTTTCCAGCCACCTTGCTGAAGTTGTTTATCAGCAGTAAGAGTTCTCTGGTGGAACTTTTGTGGTCTCTTATGTATACTATCATATCTTCTGCAAATAGGGATAATTTGACTTTGTTTCCAATTTGTATCCCCTTGATCTCCTTTAGCTGTCTTATTGCTCTAGCAAGAACTTCAAGTACTATGATGAAGAGATATGGCAAAAGTGGACATCCTTGTCTTGTCCCTGAGTTTAGAGGAAATACTTCAAGTTTCTCTGCACTTAATTTGATGTTGGCTACAGGCTTGTTGTATATGGCCTTTATTATTTCTAGGTATGGTCCTTGTATGCCCGTTCTCTCCAGGACTTTTAGCATGAAGGGGTGTTGGATTTTGTCAAATGCTTTTTCAGCATCTAAGGAGATAATCATGTGGGTTTTTTTTCTTTCAGCTTGATTATATGGTGAATTATGTTGATGGATTTTTGCATGTTGAACCATCCTTGCATTCCTGGGATGAAGCCTCCTTGATCATGGTGTATGATACTTTTGATGTGTTCTTGGATTTGGTTTGCCAGTATTTTATTAAGTATTTTTACATCTATGTTCATAAGGGAGATTGGTCTGAAGTTAGCTTTCCTTGTTGGGTCTTTGTGAGGTTTAGAGTTCAGGGTGACTGTGGCCTCATACGATGAGTTTGGCAGTGTTCCTTCTGATTCTATTTTGTGGAAGTGTTTGAAGAGTATTGGTATTAACTCCTCTCTGAAGGTCTGGTAGAATTCTGTGCTGAAACCATCTGTCCCTGGGCTTTTTGTGGTTAAAAATCATTTTAATGACTGTTTCTATTTCCTTAGGGGTTATAGGGCTATTTAATATGTTAACCTGATCTTGATTTAACTTTGGTAGGTGGAATCTATCAAGAAAATTGTCCATTCTGCTTAGGTTTCAAATTTGGTGGAGTACAGATTTTTAAAGTAGGACCTAATGATTCTCTGGATTTCCTCAATGTCTGTTATTTCTCCCTTTTCATTTCTGATTTTGTTGATTTGGGTTTTTTTCCCTCTGCCTTTTAGTTAATTTGGCTAAAGATTTGTCTATTTTGTTGATTTTCTCAAAGAACTAACTCTTGGTTTCATTGATTCTTTGTATTGTTCTTTTTGTTTCTAAGTTGTTGATATCACCCTATGTTTGATGATTTCCCGCCTTCTGCTCCTCTTGGGAGTGTTTGCTTCTTTTTTTCCAGTTCTTCTAGTGTAGCTGATAATTTGCTAATATGAGCTGTCACAATTTTCTTTTTGAAGGTACTTAGTGCTATGAAATTTCCTCTTACCACTGCTTTCATTGTGTCCCATAGGTTTGGGTATGCTTTGCCTTCATTTTTATTTAATTTTAAGAAGTCTTTGATTTCCTTCTTTATTTCTTCCCTGACACAGTAATCATCCAGTAAAGAGTTATTCAGTTTCCATGAGTATGTAGGCTGTCTGTTATTTCTGTTGTGGTTGAAGTCCATCTTTAATCCATGGTGGTCTGATAAGATACAAGGGGTTATTTCAATTTTCTTATATCTGTTGAGGCATGCTTTGTGTCAAACTATATCATCGATTTTGCAGAAGGTTCCATGCGGTGCTGAGAAGAAGGTGTATTCTTTTGTGTTTGGGTAAAACATTCTGTAGATATCTCTTTGGTCCATTTGGTTCATGACCTCTGTTAGACTCATTATTTCTCTGTTTGGTTTCTGTCTTGATGACCTGTCCATTGTTGTGATTGTGGTGTTTAAGTCTCCCACTACGAATGTGTGGGGATTGATGTGTGGTTTAAGCTTTAGAAGAGTTTCTTTTACAAATGTAGGTGCCCTTGTATTTGGGGCATAGATATTCAATATTGAGATGTCATCTTGATGAATATTTCCTTTAATGAGCATGCAGTGCCCCTCTCTATCTTTTTTGATTGATTTCAGTTGAAAGTCTATTTTATTTGATATTAAGATGGCTACTCCACCTTGCTTCCTGGGTCCATTTCCTTGGAAAACCTTTTCCCAGCTCTTTACTCTGAGGTAGTGTCTGTCTTTGTTAGTGAGATGCATTTCTTGTATGTAGCAAAATGATGTGTCTTGTTTATCAATCCATTTGTAAGCCTGTGTCTTTTTATTGGGGAGTTGAGTCCATTGATGTTTATGGATATTAATTGGTCACAATTTATTTATGTTTATTACTTCAAGTTACATCTCCACCACAGTCCCTTCTTTCTACTCCTCTCAGTCCTACCCTTCTACCCTCTCCCCCATCACCCCACCTATTCTACTATTCTGGAGTGGGTTTCCCCTAAATATTAGCCCCCCTCAGTTGAACAGTCATATGAGGGTTATGAGCTTCCTCTTGCACTGGGGGCCTATACGGCAACTCCATTAGGACAAAGTGTAACACTAACAGGTAACAAGGTCTATGTTCCTGTTCCTTTGGTGTGTTGGTTGCAGGGTAGTTATCCTATACTACATGGCTAAAAACCTATTATAAGTGAATAGATGCCATGTGCATCTTGTTGAGTCTGGGTTAGCTCACTCAGGATGAGCTTTTCTAGTTCCATCCATTTGGCTGCAAATTGCATGGTTTCGTTGTCTCTGATAGCTGAGTAGTATTTCACAGTGTAGATGTACCACAGTTTGTTTTGTTTTGTTTTTGTTGTTGTTTTTAAATCTATTCTTTGGTTGCATGATATCTGGATTGTTTCCAGTTTCTAGCTATTACAAATAAAGTTGCTATGAACATAGATGAGATGTCCTTGTGGTTTGGTGAAGAATCATTTAGATGTATACCCAGAAGGGGTATGGCTGGGTCTTGAGGTAGAGCTATTCTGAATTTTCTAAGATATTGCCAGACTGATTTCCTTAGTGGTTGTACAAGTTTGCACTCCCACCAGCAATTGAGGAGTGTTCCCCTTTCTCCACAACATCACCAGCATGTGCTGTCATTTGAGTTTTTGACCTTAGCCATTCTGAAAGCTGTGAGATGGATCTCAGAGTCGTTTCGAGTTGCATTTCTCTGATAATTAAGGATGTTGAGCATTTCTTCAAGTATTTCTCAGTCATTAGAGATTTCTCCTTTGTGAATTCCTGGTTTAGCTCTGTTCCCCATTTTTTTTTTTGATTGAATTATTTGGTTTCTTGGTGTTTAGTTTCTTGAGTTCTTCCTAAATTATGGATATTAGACTTCTGTCAGTTGTGGGGTTGGTAAAGATCTTTTCCAAGTCTGTAGGTTGCCCTTTTGTTGGAATGACAGTTTCCTTTGCCTTACAAAAGGTTTAATTTAATGATGTTCCATTTATTGATTGTTGGTCTTAGAACCTGAGCTGTTGGTGTTCTGTTCAGGAACTTGTTACCTGTGCCAATGAGTTCAAGGTTTTTCCCCACTTTCTCTTCTATTAGATTTAGTGTGTCAGGCTTTATGCTAAGTCTCTGATCCACTTGAACTTAAGTTTTGTGCAAGGTGATAAGTATGGGTCAATTTGCATTCCTTTACATGTCAACATCCAGTTAAAGGAGCACCATTTGTTGAAGATGCTGTCCTTTTTCCACTGTGTGGTTTTGGCTTCTTTTTCATTTCCTCTAAAATCAGGGACAAGGCAAGGATACCCATTCTCCCCATATCTCTTCAACACATTATTTGAAGTTCTAGCTAGAGAAATAATACAACTAAAGTAGATCAAGGGGATACAAATCAGAAAGGAAAAAGTTAAATTATCTTTATTCACAGATGATATAATAGTATACATAAGTGATCCCCAAAATTCCACCAGAGAGCTACTACAACTGATAAACACACTCAGCAAAGTGGCTGGATACAAAATCAATTCAAAAAATTAGAAGCTCTTCTTTACACAAAAGATAAATGGGCTGAGGAAGAAATTAGGGAAACAACACCCTTCACAATTAGCCTCAAACAATATAAAATATCTGAGAGTAACTCTAATCAAGCAAGTGAAAGACCTGTATGACAAGAACTTCAAGTCCTTGAAGAAAGAAATTAAAGAGGACATCAGAAGATGGAAAGATTGGTCACAATTTTAGCTGAGCAGGATATGGATATTTGACTATAGTGCTAACCAGATTATATCCAAAAGGAAACCAGGCATCTATTAGTTCCAGAGAAGGGCATAATTGTACAACATATAAATGTGTGCTAGACAAACAAATATAAATGATTTTCACTACTAAAACTTTGCTGGATTATTTCAAGCTTTAGATAACTGATTTCAGTTGTGACATATTATTACCCAACTTAATTTTATTCTTCTTTTTAATTAATAAATTAATTTATTTTTTGCTTCAGGTTACATCTCCATCATATTGTCCTCTTTCCCCCCTTCCTAGCCCCGCCCTCCCACCCTCTACCCCCTAACACTTCCATCTTGCTCCTCTGGAGTGGAGTGTCCCTACATAACTGTCCCTCGCCCCAGTTCAGAAGTCATATGAGGTCCAAGAGCCTCTTCATACAATGGGGGCCTACAAGGCAGTACCACCAGTGAAAAGTGTCTCATTGCTAGGGAGGGAAAACTAAAAAACAGACCAACAAACAAACAAACAACAACAACAACAAAAAGTCTATGTCCATGTTCCCTTTGGTGTGTTGGTTGTAGTACAGATATCCTGTACTATATAGCTAAAATCCTACCATAAGTGAATAGATGCCATGTGCATCCTTTTGAGTCTGGGTTAGCTCACTCAGGATGAGCTTCTCTAGTTCCACTCATTTGGCTGCAAATTGAATAATTTCATTGTTTCTGATTCTTGGGTAATTTATTAAATATTATCTAAATGCAGCACATGTAACTATCCTCCTTCTGTTTTTTTTTCTGTTTTGCAATTCTTTTACACTTTTGAGAACAAAAAGGGACCTTTCTGATAGCTACTTGGTATGAAGATCCCATGACTGATTTAATTTATCACTGAGAGGTAAATGCATAAGATTTTGAGGTAGAAAAGAGAGCAAAATGGTGCTAACATAGACAGGTCATGGGCTTATTCATTTTCCTATAGTAGTAATAATGCAAAAGTTGCCTAGCTTTTACTGATATCAGAATAGTCACTGATTTCAAGGCTCAAGGCAACTGTGCCAGATTTTTTTTCATAGTTCTCTGGTCTCTGAATGCCCTGAGCCTGCCTGCAGACCCCAGTCTCCAGTCTGCTTGCTTTTCAGCAATTTGTGTTTGTTTGTTTGTGGGTGCTGAGTTTGTAACCCACAGTCTACTATTATGTACTTGCTTATTTTTAGACAGGGTGTCACTATACAACTTAGGCTGGCCTCAAACTCTTGATTCTCCTGCCTTAGCTGCCACTTCCTACCCCTGATATTCTGGGATTGATTGCCTAGACCACCACACTTAGCTCTTGCTGTAACTATGAGGGCATCTAATTCCCTAAACCAGAGTCCTTTCTAGCAGATATACCCAAAGTAATGACTGTTTCGTGCACCACCATCAAATTCTTTTCAGTATTTCCATCAACCAGTAAAACTCAGCTTCACTGTGCAAGCTTCCAAGGTAGTGTGAGCATTAGTACTCATCACTCAGATCCTGTCTCCATTATTATACAGGTGGCAGAATTTTGTTAAGTGGCTGAACAGAGTTTCTTCTGACTTGTTCTGTGACATGCCGGCAGATAAGTGCTATTCTTTTTTTGTTCCTCAGCAAATTTAGCTGAGTTTTACCTTATTCTTCCCCCAAAAAATATTCATTGAAGAAAAGATTGAAAATTTCCTTTAAAACTATTCTTTTAGGTTAGTTGGATGATAAGAGGCTTGATTCTCCAAGCTCCTTATTTTTACTTTTTTTGTGGTAACTCTTTGGTATGAATCTAACACACCTGTACAGGAAGTTGGTATTACTGACTTAAATTTCAGATGCAATCTCTTTGACCTAATAATCCTTCAGTTGATATTTATTTGGCTAGTGAATCATCAAATATCATGTAAACATACAGATATCAAATATATGTGTGGATGTAAATATATGTTTAGTGCAGCAACTATTATAAGTGTCTTAAAATTGGAAGCAATGAAAAGAGCCTTCAGGTACCATTTAATTAAATTACAGTACAACCAGTTGATTAAATTGGACAGTTGTAAAACAACACGACTGGATTGCTACAGAATTAATAATTTCCATGACATAGTATTAAATAAGATCATAAAGATAAATATGGCAAAATATTTAGCAGTTAGAAAGTTTAAATATGATAGGTGAAAATATGCATTTATATGAATCAACTGCTAGGATTTTTCTACTTAAACATCCACTAACTACTGTGAAGCATAGTGCAAAGCACTAAGAATTGTAGTGGGGTGTGCTGTGGGCTGAATATATGTATGTCTATATGGAAGTGTGGAAAAATATCCTACAAGGTATTTCAAACATGGAAATAGATACAAGGTATTAGTTATATGTGAGTCAGAGGCTGAAAAAGTTGATAAAGTATGAAGAATGTATTCATGTTCCTAGCCTCTATAACAAATATTCACAATATTGGGCTTAAAATAGTAGAGAATTCTTCAGTCATAGTTGTGAAGGCTGTAACTATTAAATCCGGTTATCATTGAGAGCCATAGTCCCTTTGAAGTCTCTAGAAAAGGGACTTTTCCTCTTTCAGCTTCTAGTAGCCCTTAGCCTCCCTTAGCCCATTACTAATAACTCCATTCTCTGCTCATATATTTCCTTGGTCTTCTGTTTCCTATGTACCCAAATACCTTTCCCTTCCTCTGATAAATATCTAACTGTTCTAAACTTGATTATATCTATAAGGATTGCTTCCAAGTAAGACAAATACACAGGTGCCAGTGGGTAGAAGTTGAACATATCACTTGTGGGAGATGGACACAATTCAATGCTTTGGTGTAACAAAATCCAGACCTGAGTGACTGAGAATTATTTCCACTTCTTGGGGCTGGAGAAGTCATACCACAGATTGGCATATTACATGAAAAATATACCAGGCAATGTCCTTATACACCAGGTTGAGTATCTCTAAGGAAAATTCAAGGAGCTGGAGATTGCATTCCCCAGGACATGCTGTCAAGCTAGGTTTTAAAGTGTCACATAGTTTGGAAAGTTAGTGTTCTTATATTTCAAACATAACACCATGTTATAATGCTGAGACCACTAAATGTGTGTCATGTTCCTGTGGATTCACATGACTCCTGTTGAGATTGGGGAACAGCATAATAGTTCAGCCCTTCCTCATCACCAGTTAGATGCTCACCACATGTTCATTTGGTGTTTCCTCTGCACACATGAATCCTGATACCTCTCTGTGTCTGTATTTCCTTCTTTATTAAGGGCACTGGTTAGATTGTGTTTGTACGTGTTCAAACTGCATTGGTTTAGTAATCACTTCTTTAGGCCCTATCTCAAAAGACAACCACAGCCCAAGCTATCTGACATTAGAGCATCCATACACAAATGCTACAGAAACACAATTCATCCAGTAGCACATGTCATAGCTGAAGTGTTAGTTTTGTAGCTGAGTAATAACCTTATATTAGATTATTTCCTTTACTGTGCTCTGATTTATTTTTATCTGTACATGCTAGGGACATAGATTCTATTAGATGTGTAGAGTGACTATGAGCCTGACAAACAAATCAAAGAATATTAGTCAATGTAGAATAACAGGGTTGACAGGGTAGTATTGCTGTTGTTGCATTGTGTTAAGGACTCATGCTTACTGAACATTACTGTAATGACCTTTTTCCATTTCCATCATAGATCACTGTATCTATTATGATGATATGTTCTTAAGTGTTGAGTGAAACATTAATAAAAATCAAGGATAGCAGCAAAAAATTTCAATTTAAATTAGGACTCAAATGGACAACATAAACTAAAAAATATACAAAGTAAATGTACCTTTCAATAGATAGGTACAATAGGAGGCAAAATATATGTTCATATGTATACACACACACGCAAAAATATATGCATATATATATATATATATACACAAATTGAAGCATGGATAAAAATTGCAAATAATTGAGTATACCAGTCAAAATTATGCAAGAAATGGAAATGTAGCAGAAAGGCTGGAGAGATGTCTCAGCAGTAAGGATAGTCTGTTGCTCTTATAGATGACCAATATTTGGTTTTCCATCACCAATGTGGGACAACTCACACCCTCCCTCCCATAACTCCAGCTGTAGGATATCTTATGCCCTCTTCTGGTCTGCATGAACACCTGCACACACACACACACACACACACACACACACACACACACACACACACAC
>CAJQZJ010032273.1:6772506-6784430 GCA_907164525.1 Lophiomys imhausi | reverse complement strand
CACACACACACACACACACACACACACACACACACACACACACACACTATATGCCCTTCCAAGTAAATGAGAACTGAGAAGCAAATATTTATTTTCCCATCATAGCCTCAGCTTCAGTTTGATCTCCAGATTTGAACCAAGAAAGAATGTCGTTAAGACATTGTTAGAGAGTACCCTGGATCTAAGAAGATATTTTTAAAATTGTGATGCAAGTTAGTATGAAAACTGAGTTAGATATAGAACTTTAAACTCATGGAGATGGTTAGATAGTAGAATGTTAAAGTCAGGTGCCAAATACATATGGACTGGACATTGGGAATGTATGCTAAGCCATATAACTCTCATAATTGTGGCCTAATTATTTTTGTTGTTTTGTATTTTATTTATTGTTATAAGAGAAAGAGCCATTTATTGGACTGAAAGGGGGAGCTGTTGGGGGGAAAAGATATACCTTAAACTTAAAAAATAAAAAGGATAGGGATGGGTGGGTTGAGGCAGAAGTAGGTGGGAGGATGGGACTGGAGGGGGGAGTAGGGAGGGGAATGCAATAGAGATGTAACTTGAAGAAAAAAAATAAATAAAAAAGACATTGTTAGAAGTTTAATTACCTAGAACAATCTCAGAAATGGAGATGAACCTACCAAACCACAGTGCACCTGAAGAGTACTTGAGTGTTTCTAAAAATCAAAATGTAGTATCAACTTCAAAATGATATACCATCAATGCTAAGGCTCTGCCAGGAAGTCTTGTGACTCTGAGAACTTGTTTCTTTTCCCTTTGCCTTGTGCATACCAGCTCACTCTTTGTAACCATTACTGAATACAATAAAGGCTGCTGCAGAGGACTTTGCCAATCCTGTAATTTTCCAAGTGCCTCTTCCCTAGGCATTTGCATGGTTTGCATTCTTGTTTCTTGTCAACTTAGTATTCTATTTAATTGTGACTTCTTCAGAGGCCTTTGGCAAATTCCTTAGTGATTCCAGCAATTCTTACCCTTGAATTTGTGTTTAACTGCATTAGTAACATATATTATACCTGATGTTGGTATGTGTCTGTTTCCTAGCTTCACAACTAGAATGCTCACTGCATGAGGAGAAAGATCTTGTTTTGTTCACTGCCATGGTGTTCTTCCCTCAACAGTTCCAGCTTCTAGTAAGCACTTGACTAGTGTGACCTCCACAAATGAATGAGTTGGAAACAGATTTACAGTTACCTCTGGTATTAAGTAGAGAGCTGATATTGTATCATCTTCAATAGTTCATCTGTTGAACATGGGTAATTTCAACCTCATGAAGTTATTCTTTAGGTTTTTCTGGTAAATACCTCCCATTGATAAACATTTCATGTGATAGTTTGTTGATCACACAAGCTTTATTAATTAGGACCCATGAATCCAGAAGCTTTTATTTCAGCTTCATTTTAGAATAACCTAGAGAATACTTTTAAAAAGTATTATGCTAGGATCCCCTTGGCTGAAATCAGGATTTAATTGTCCTGGTGAGACACTTCAGCATTGGTCATTTTTAAAGCTCTCTGAATTGAACTAAGGTACAACCAGCAACAAAGAGCACTGATTTCAATAGTCAGTGGGAGAAAGCATGAGGGATGGCTGTATGAATATTACAATCCTATGGCAACTTTATAAATCCTCATCCTAGCCACACTTGGAAACTTCTAGAAGGCAGTGGGGTTTATTTTCCTCAGTGGAAATCTTCCACTGGCTGACTAGACAGATGGTTCTCATTTACCCTTCCTGCGGTTTTAGCAAGAAGAAGAATTAAAAGATCTCCAACACAGGTCTTTCAAGCAAAGTTTACATATGCAAAGGGTTACTTCCTTTTATGTCATCAGCTATGATGGAGGAAAAAGGTAAACTTAATAGAAACCAAGTAAATTTCATCTATTCTCCTAAGGGAACACTATCAATCTCAGACAGCAAGAAAGAGCTGGACAGACACCTGGAAAGTCCAGGTTCTATATCTTATTCTAAAAAGTGCCACACCTTAACTAGTGCTAGGAAAATGCTTGAAATGATATATGGTAAACCCTCTCCTGTGGAGAAATGAAGTATGCCTAAAGTTAAGCACCTTCCCTTGTTGAATAGTTTACATACATGATTTTTACCTCATGATACCGTGGAAAGTTCCTGGAAGTTCACAAATGAAAGAACTGATCCAAAATTTTACAGTTGTTAAAAGAAAAATGCAGAGTTAGTGTTTAGGTCTGTCTGACCACAAGTCAACATTCCTGCCTTTATGCCATACACAGCTGCAAGAGTTCCTTTAACTGCCTGTCTCTGTGATTAAGAGTGATTTGAAGCATTTTCTCTTGCAATAATGAGCAAACCTTTTCTTTCACAAACTTGATGCAGTGAGTGGATCTCAGTGCAAGCACATGTGCATGGCTTCCTATGAGAACTTAAATTCTCAATGGATCTATTGAAATTTGCCTTGAAGAGACTTCCTTCCTGATCTTCAATGAGCATTGGTGGAGATTTATTCTATGGTATCTGGGTAGGTTACAAGAGAGACATAAATAAAGATACACATCCCTGTTCTCAGAGGATTGGAAAAGGAATTTAGAAAAGAATTACACATTTAATACCTTTCTTTTCCAAATGTCACATAAAAGTGCAGAGCCATTCACCTATGGGGAAGCACTGAGGTCTGTTCTCACGCTGGTTGCTGAAGCTCCAGTTGAATGAAATTGCATTATCCTCTCCATTGAAAATTTGAAGAAGGCCTTGGGATTTGGCTCAGTTGGTAAATTGCTTGTTGCATAAACATGAGCACCTGGGTTTGGGTCCCAACTCCTGTGTTTTAAAAATAAGCCAGGCAAAGCAGGGCACCACATAGCTGTAGCCACAGGACTGGAAATGAAGACAAGAGGGACTAGAACATGCTGTGTAGTCAGTCTTGCCAATGAATAAGTTCTAGATTCTAGGGAAGACCCTGTCTCAAAAGTATAAGATAGAGAATAACTGAGGAAGATGCCTCTGGTCTTCACACACAAACATGATCATGTTCATAGTGCATCCACATGTATGCATACACACAAACATGTACACCCATGTGTACTATGCATTTGCAAACACAAACATACAAAAATTAAAGAAGATAATTCATAATGATCCAGGAAGGCAATGCTAATAGACTAGTCCAAAAATGATTTAAGCCTGATTTGAAAATTAAGGAAACACTCAACTTTTTAACATTCAATGAACACTTCCTGTGTTCTAGGTAATTTCATTTAATCCTAATGGTCACCCAAGGTGTGCTCCTTCTGTCATTAGAAAGCCCACGAGGCACAGAGAGGTGCAGTTTGTTGTTCAAAGTCATGGATCTCATAAAGAAAATATTCAGGATTTAAATCCAAGACTTCTAGCCTCAAAGTTGATGTTGTCACCCACTGTGTTACACTGCCTCCTTCCAACTTTCCTTAAATGTTTTTGGTTCACTTTATTGAAGCTAGTGAGATCCAACTGAGAACTAATGTATTTTTGTTAGTGGCATATTTAAATTTCACTTGGCACTACGTGGTAGTCTGAGGGGTTTAGAGTCAATTAGGTCCTCACTAGGTCATGGAGGACTGAGCAGAAGGTGGTTCTCCATCTAAAGTGAGTTGGATTCATGTACGAGACGGCAGCCTGGAGTCTGGGAATGGGAGGTGCTCACACACCTGATGGGAAAGGGGGTGCAGTGCTTTCAGTCTAGGAGACAGAACTTCAGTGATCACCTCAGTGAGCTGCATGGGCCTTAATGATTAAGTCTTCCATGACTTGTACTCAGCCTGACCCACACCTCTGCTTCAGGGTCACCATCATCATACCTTTGTCCAGATGACTCCTGCTTGTCCTTCTAATTATCAGTTCATTTCATTTCCTCCAAAAGTAATAACTTCTCACCTCTTCTGCCACTCCTAAATATGCTTAAAAGACTTCATGGTTCCATATATTTCCTTATTGCGGCAAGGGTAACCATGTCAAAAGAATATGTCTGAGAAATGATTTATTATTCACCCCCCACCTTCTGAAATCCCCAAGGTAAGAACCTGGCCTTTTATCTACCAAGTGTCCCCATTGCCTAACCGAAAGGAAACCACCTTGCAGAGCAGGGTGTTATGTGCATTTGTATGCTAAATGTGTATACCAAGTTCAACCCTTCTCTCTCTCTCTCCTTTTCTTGTTTAGGAAAGAATAAGAAGGAAAACCCAGCAAAATTGATTGAAGTTCCTGAGAGACCGCAAAGCAAAACAGAGCATGTGGTATGCAGTAGGGCACATGGAGCTCCTGGGAAGCCTTTGAGAACCAGACCCTGTCTTCCCACCTCTTCCTGGCCTGGACTCTCCCCTGTTGTTTCTTCATTTCTGCCCCACACCTTAGTGTCAGATTGTCTTTAGAACCTGTATCACATAGAAAAAGGAGGCAGATTAACTCCTAGACAGGTTATATATAATACAGGTTAGCTGCTAACCTAGTTAGTATTGGGAAGCCTCTTGCCCTTGCTCAGTGATGGACTTGCCATGTGCCCCAAGCAATTTTTCTTGTACCACATGCACAGGTGAGCTTCCAAAGCTTGTGACCACCAACTATCATCAGATTAAAGGGTAACCAGAAGACCATTTTAATATCTTAACTCCAGCTTCCAGAACTTGAGGGTGACCTTTCCCCAAGGGATCACTTTATAAAATGTAACAAATTCTCTGACTTAAGAAAGAAAGAAAGTAAGTAAAAGGAAAGAAAGAAGAAAAGAAAGAAAGGAAATAGAACAAAAATAAATATCCAGCAAATGGTTAAAAATCCATCTTAATATTCTCAGCATTTAGCTAGCAGATATTGAAGAATTGAAAAGTAGCGTGACTTTTTCTATTGTTGTTTTGAATGTCTGGATTAGAACATAATTCATCTTAAAATGATGTGAGGCCTCTTCATGCACTTTATACATGGCAATATTATAGAAAACAGTGTCAATTTTGGCAAGCATCTTGCCATGCAAAACTCAACCACAAACAGTTTTCTCCTTGAGTGTTAAGTCTGTTGTGAATAAGACTTTTTAAAAAGTACATTTTGCTCTTTTATTTTGCCTCTTGTTGAAGGGTGGTTTTTTGTTTGGTTTTTTTTTTTTTTTTGGTTTGGTTTTTTGCATTTCTGTAATAATTGATTCTTCTTACATCTTTGTGTAAGCAGTCTTCGTTGTCTCATTTTTAAAAAAGGAGACTGAAGCAGGGTGTTGATAAAAAAGCTTCCCTATTAATACCAGAGAAAATAATCCAACCAAATGTCTATTCATTCATTCATCTATTGACATATTCATTCCACAAGGATGTGCTGAGAACTCCTGTTAGCCACTGACTAGATCTTGCGGAGATTTTTTCAATATGTATCTCACAAGACCTTGACTATATACCAATAACTATCTATAAAGCTAGAGACACTTAGACAAGTACAGGGTTCAGGAGTGAGTGCCTTGAAAGCAAAGGGTGAGAGAGAACAAATTCTTGCCCATCCTGGGCTGTAAGGAAGGGTAGTTAAAGAAGCAGGATATGAGATGGGTCTTGAAATAATATGGGGAAAATAATATAAGACTGATGGAGAGAAACTAGAGAAATAAGTAAAATGAGCATTAATGTTCCCTGAACCAAGCAAGGAATTTGGACTTCTCCTGTTACAAGAAAAATGATATATGATATGTTAGTTACTTGCTCCTTTGCTGAGTCTAAATTGAGTTCACACACAGTCTCTACTTCCCCTTGTCTTTAATTATCAGAGAGTGGGGAAGTATTCAAAGAATTAAAAAAAATCTTTTTTAATGAAAACATTCATATATGCAAGAGCATTAAATGAACTGATTTTTCTAAAGCTTTCACCATTTCTAAAGTTCTAAAACTGCATAAGAATCTTCTTTTTGGTTTTCTATATGAAAATTTTCTCTTTGTCCCAAAACTAATTTTATCAAAGGGGAATTATTTTATATTCATCCTGAAAATCTACCAGTTGCTTGTCAACCATGTCAGAGCAATTTCACACAGTGTTCTATTATTTCAAGCAAAAAAAAATTCCTCACATTCCCAGGAGCAACCTCATCCCTGTCTGTTACCCGACTCATAGACAAGCTTCTTGTTACAGCTGCTCTTCTGCAGGAGACTGGCGTGTTCACCACACACATGTGAGAAGTTTGACATTAGGAACAAGACTGTGAAGTTTCAAACATTTTAAAGTTTGGAGAATGCAAATGTTACAAATCAGTTTATGGTGACGTATGAAGAGTTTAGATTGCAATGAACAGAACCAACTCTACTAGCTTAATTAACTGGAAAAATAGGAAATTTTACTGTGCTAATTATGAACTGAAATGTAACATGAGCTAAACAACGGAGTCAAACATGGATAAGTCTTCCTATCTTTACTATGAATTTCATGGTTCCAGCACCCTGTCTGTTGGACAATAGATGTACTACTTGTTTTGCACTGGATGCGCATTTCCAAACCATGCAAACAGAACTCGGTGCTTCTTCCTATGACCATGTGAACTGGTCAGGCAGGAAGAAAACTTCCCAAAAGACCAGAACAGCACTGATCAGGATATAGATGTGCATCCCTTGTAAACAGAGAAGGTGCCAGGATGCATTACTTGGCACCACTGGGTCTCACTGGTCTATTTCATTGTAAAAGCAATTCTCTGCTCCATAGTGGGCATGAGATTAGGATATTGATGTGAAGTAAGCATTACCTCTATGTCCTGCTTATAGTTTTGTGTCTAGTGTGAGGCCTGCCTAATCTTATAAATCTCTGGTTCTTTCCAAGCTTCCATTTCTTTTGTTAGATTACAGTCAGGGACACTTGGGTATTCTTTAAACTGGGCCCATAGGCCAATGGTAGCATAATTATTATGCTAGTCTTTCATTGACCACAAACCGCTAAGGAGATAGTGGCTTTGTCCAGAAGCATATTCCCTATAGATTCCTATAGCACCATTAGAAAAGGACATCAGATCTGTCTCTCAAGTCACAATTCCTTTGTTGTTACAAAACACCAAAAAAAGGAAGATAAAAGTGACGATGTAACCCTTCTCTAAGAAAGAAAAACTTGCCATGTTTGCATTCAGCAAAAACTTGGCAGGTAGAGCCTTGTGCTGACAAATATGTGAAACTATTCCTTGTTTTACAAAGCCAGTCTGTGCAATGAATCTTTCTAGTTGTGTGGCCTCGTCTTTGCCCAAGAGTCTGGAGAAACTCTGGGTAGTGAATGTGTGCCAGTGAGATGCTTATGTTGTTTTGGTAGAAAACTCCAGAAGAGAAGCTGTGGCCAGAAAAGCCTAGCACTGTGACATCAGCCCCACAAGCCCCAATGAACTGTTTTAAGAACAGGCCAGTCTCTCAGCCTGCTGTGAGTCCACCCGTGATGAAGGGGGATGAGCAACCTGAACTGTGGATAGACAGGTTCAGAAAGCTGGAACATGCCCTTTACTTGTGCGACCTGAACAACACAGGTAACGTATGAGTTCCCAAGCTCTATTTGTGTTCTTACCTGTTCTTACCATGAATACCTGGCCTGGTTTCTTTTCATGGGCAATAGTACATTTTGTTTATAAAGCAGGTGCCTTCCACAATCAGAAAACATAAAGATGATTCAAAGCAGAATTCCCCATGAGGTGACTGACAATGGCATTGTGTTTATTATCTCTCCCTACACGCTTCCACCAGTCTAACACACACTTTGTTCTTGTAATTCCGCTAATTCCATTCTGCTCCCAAGATGAACTCCAAACTTCTTAGCAAGACAAATCTGGTGCTTGCCCACCTGAGACTTCTCTTCCACCATTTTTATTTTTAGTATTCCTCATACAGCCATAATTGATCACTTTATTTTTCTCAGACATGTCTTACTTTCCCATTTGTTTAAACCTTCTGTCTGCCCAGTCTTCTTCTCCTCAATATTATTTTTACTGGAATCTAATCACTGTTCTCTGGGGCTTGAGACAGACCTAGGTCAGACTTCATCTGGCTTTGGCAGCTTCTTTAATATATGCTATAATATTTGATATGTATTTTCTACTTGAAGATTAATTGCTATCTCACTAGTTTTGGAACAAATAAATAATTTCATGTGTATTAATAATTCAATACAGCATGCAAGGTGGCAAGTACTCTTAGATTGTGCCATGTGTGAATTCAGAGAAAAGAGAATCCTGTTATGGGATCAGGGAAGTCTTTATTAATATATTAAAATGACCTGTGAAGGTTGAGTTATGCCTTTCCCTGCAAAAGCACTCATATAAAGTCAGCCATGTCTTCATTCTCTTTGTGTTCTTTTTCTTCTGTTTTGAATTTCTAATACAATTTTAGACATCATGAAATATAATAGAATAATACTCCAAGATTTTTTTAATCTTTAAAATATTTTTCAGTTTTGTTATATTTTTTGATTTAAGGTGTATCTCCCCCCACCCCCGTGGCTCAGCCATTACAGGATAGGCTCACAAACAAAAATATACCCCATGATTTTTAATAATTATGTGAAAGGAAGGAAGAAATTTAGAAAGAAATGAAAACTTTAAATGCAAAATTAAAGTACCTGAACAATAAAATATCTATTAAAGCCGTATTAATGACTCCAGCACTGTGTTAGAGGCTAGACCAGAAAGAATGAGCCATGGATTCTGGCCTCAAGGTTAGGCAAGGCACAGAAACTGACTTTAGTTAACAGCATTACAAAGAAAACTAGAGAGATAATGTATAGTAAGTTTATATGATTTAAGGAAGAATTGAGAATTGAGTAATCCAAAGGAAAGACATCAAGTGGCCAATTACTATTAAATAGGATAAAGGACTATGGATTTCAAGAAAATCTAAAAAGAAGAAATTCTGGATAATTTTATAAAAAGAAATGATAAATATTTGAGGAGATAAATATACCTACTCTAGTTAAATCATACAAAGTTTATTTTTATTAGAACATCAAATGGGAATCCATAAACATGTACCAATTAAAATCGCTAATATAGAAAGGAAGAGCCAAGATATGAAAGGGAGCTTAGCATGTAATGTGAGCTGAAGCACCAGAGACAGTACTAGACAGACTGAGCTGAACCTGAAATATGGTGTAAGGAATGCCTTGGTGACGTGAACAAGCCATTTTAACGGCTCATGGCAGGGGAAAGGAAGAAGAATACAAACCTGGAAGGATGTATTTGGTCATTAGACACATGGTGAAGTTGAGCCACTACTGTGAATCCTGGAAGCGAGGATGAGGCATCCTCCTCTAACAGGATCCACCAAAAAAAGTTCTCCCAGAGAAGGTCATCAAGAAAGCTGAGATGTATCAGTTAGAGAAGATTTCTATGGTAAAGAAGGGAGATTAAAAGGTATTGAAGTATCCCCGAGCCTAGTTATACACTGGGTGGAAAGAAAAACCATTCTAAATGAAATGTAAAGTCATGATAATGCATGGTGAATCCTAAACTTAGTTGCTAAGAAACTCCCCAAAGATATGGACCTTTCTCACAGGAATGAAACCGTCAGAGGGAAAAGTAATTTTGTTGACTTTGGAGATAGATTCGGATAGTGTTGAGATGACTTTTTCCTGCTCCCTTCACTGTTTATGCCTGTTTTTCTCCGTTTCTATGAAGTTTGCTAGTTGCTCAACAGCCAAAGAATGTATCAGCCAGATCTGGGAACATCTACAACTGTCTTTAATGGGAAAGAGGATTAGCTAAGGCCACGATGTTGGTTCATTAGCCACAGCATTTCACAGACCATGAAGGCCTTTTCTAGATGTGGAGCTGACAACACCTGCTCTGCCCACAGATGACTCACTGTTCTTTATTATGTGCAAGGAGCTAAGTAGGCCAGTGTATTCCCTATCCAGGGTCTAGCAGACTATCCATCATCAACTCAGTGTTTCTGGGAACCCTGAGCTTGTTCTCTAATGGGGGTTGTGAAAAAATAACCTCAAAGAGACAGAACAAGGAATGACAAGTATTCTAAAAAAGAAAGGTGTCTGAAATAAATAACGAGTAAATGGTATACTAAGAACTCATCCAATAAACCAAAGTCTAAATTAAAAAATATAAAGTCCAAAGAGGCAGAATGCCTTAAAAGACATTCTTCCCAGGGCCCTGGACATTGTATGTTTTTCATCTCTAAATTCTCACATCAAAAAGACTGAAGGCTTAGTACCCTTATTTGTAGAGGAAGAACTCAAGCTCAAAATGAGGACATAGTGGCCAGTAGGGATTTGGTCCATAATTTAAACCTAGGTTTCCTTGACTTCTCACTACAGCCAGAACTCAAGACACACTAGGAGAATGAGAATTTGCTTACTTTGGTTCAGAAGATATGGACTGAAGCCAAGCTGATACTCTATCAGTTAACTTCTCCCACTATTAAGACTGTTCAGAACTACCTGCCTAAGGACAGCACCTCCCACAGTGAGCTGGGTCTCCTTCATAAAATAACAATCCAGACAGTTCCCGAAGACATGCCCATGGACTAACCTGATGTGAATAACTCCTAAGACTCTTCCAAGATGATCCTAGGTTATATCACGCTGAAAGTTAAAACTAAACAGGACACAAGTGATGCACCTTTCATTCTTAAAGATGTTGGGAAGGGCTTTTGGTTTGTTGTTGCTTTTGTTGTTGTTTGACCTAGATATTCACTGTTCAAAGCAGTCAATATGACCCAAATTTAATCTCTTATCCTCATTTTATAATTTGGTATAGTAATTAGCCTCGAGCACTCTGAGGAAAGTGATTGAACAACTCTAGGACTCAGTTTCTCCCTTTGTGAAATGGGGGATGGTAAGGGCCAAATGAATAAATATTGTAAAATACTTGGAAAGGAGCTGGAGACATTGGCTCTTTTGTAGGCAAATATTCATTTTTGTAATGATTATTCCACTTCAGTTAATGTTTTGCCTAACTTGTCTGCTCCTCGGGTTGAAGAACTTCCATAGGCCACAGATTATCTCTCTCTATTCCCAAGTGCAGCATCGAATGTGTCTAAGCTCACAGTTCAGGCTTATGGACCAGTTAGTGATCATTAGTGATGCTGGCATCCACACTTACAGTCCTCTCTGCAGCTATCAACACCTAACCCTCATGCAGAAAGCATGCTGACATAGTCACCATTGAGGCACATGACATATGGATGACAGAATTCATGCTGTGCATCCACACATCCATCACAAAGGTTAGATGGAGAGAGTCACAGGAAACGTGTCAGAAGGGAGCAGTTTAATTCTTACATGTTTGGGAACATTCATGGGTACTTTTATAAAGAAATGTTTTAAAAATAGAATGTTTAGGAACACTTTTTAATAAGCAACCCACTTCCTTGAAAATTCACCTTTAAATGTATACATACAAAGACTAAGCTTCAATTCTTTACAACATTATGTGTGGTGTAACTGGATCCATCTGCTTTGGTCTACCCCAAAGTCATCTCCTAAGGTCTATAAGCCATATCCAAGACTCTAAATATCGTAAGTCAATTTTAATAATCTTACTGTCATAAAATATTAGTGTTTAGCATCTACCTACAACTCATTCAAGCTAGCATATATCTTTTCTTGGTTCCGCTTTTCTCTTTAAAATAATAACATAAATTATTCTCTCCCCTGTCACTTCAGGAGTTGTGGAAAAGGAGCTAGCCAGACGCCTCATTCACAACTATAACCTCATTTACAACTTATCCCTGAGTCCTCGAAGAATTGACCAGGCCTTGCGAAGATTCCGTTCTGGAGAAAACGTAATCTTGGAGACAGCATTGCAGTACTTAAAGGAGCTGTGAGAACAAGTATAGGTTGTGAGGAGAGCAGGTGTTTCTCTCCTCTCCTTTTTTTTTTTGTGGTAATTTTTTTTAATAATTTATTTTTTATTTCTTCAAGTTACATCTCAATCACAATCCCCTCCCTACTCCCCCCTC
>CAJQZJ010032273.1:6676584-6742506 GCA_907164525.1 Lophiomys imhausi | reverse complement strand
TGGGCTTTTTTTGGTTGGGAGATTATTAATGACTGCTTCTATTTCCTTGGGTGTTATTGGGCTGTTTAAGCTGTTAATCTGATTTTGATTTAGTTTTGGTAGGTGGAATTTATAGAGGAAATTGTCGATTTGGCTTAGGTTTTCAAATTTGGTGGAATATAGGTTTTTAAAGTAGAACCCGAATATTTTCTGGATCTCCTCAATGTCTGTTGTTATTTCTCCCTTTTCATTTCTGATTTTGTTGATTTGAGTTCTTTCCCTTGGCCTTTTAGTTAATTTAGCTAGGGGTCTGTCTATTTTGTTGATTTTCTCAAAGAACCAACTCTTGGTTTCATTGATTCTTTGTATAGTTCTTTTTGATTCTAAGTTGTTGATTTCAGCCCTAAGCTTGATGATTTCCTGCCTTCTGCTCCTCTTGGGAGTGTTTGCTTCTTTTTTTTCCAATTCACCCAGCTTAGCTGTTAATTCACTATTATGAGCTGTCACAATTTTCTTTTTGAAAGCACTTAGTGCTATTAACTTTCCTCATAGCATAGCTTTCATTGTATCCCATAGGTTTGGGTATGTTGTGTCTTCATTGTCGTTGGATTTTAAGAAGTCTTTGATTTCCTTCTTTATTTCTTCCCTGACTAGTGGTCATCCAGTAAGGAGCTGTTCAATTTCCATGTGTGTAGGCTTTCTGTTGATTCTTTTGCTGTTGCAGACTAGCTTTATTCCGTGGTGGTCTGATAAGCTACAAGGTATTATTTCAATTTTCTTGTATCTATTGAGACTATCTTTGTGTCCAACTATGTGGTCGATTTTGGAGAAGGTTCCGTGAGGTGTTGAGAAAAAGGTGTATTCCTTTGTGTTTGGGTGAATCGTTCTGTAGATATCTGTTAGGTCCATTTGTTTCATGATCTCTGTTAGACTCATTATTTCTCTGTTTGGCCTCAGTCTTGATGATCTGTCCATTGTTGTGAGTGGGGTGTTGAAGTCTCCCACTACTAATGTGTTGTGATCGACGTGCGATTTAAGTTTTAGAAGTGTCTCTTTTACAAAAGTAGGTGCCTTTGTATTGGGGCATAGATGTTCAGTATTGAGATTTCCTCTTGATGAATATTCCCTTTAATGAATATATAATGCCCTTCTTTGTCTTTTTTCATTAACTTCAGTTGGAAGTCTGTTTTGTTTGATATTAGGATGGCTACTCCAGCTTGCTTCCTGGGTCCATTTGCTTGGAAAACCTTTTCCCAGCCCTTTACTCTGAGGTAGTGTCTATCTTTGGTAGTGACATGTGTTTCTTGTATGCAGCAGAAGGACGGGTCTTGCTTGCGGATCCACTGTGTAAACCTGTGTCTTTTGATTGGGGAGTTGAGTCCATTGATGTTGATGTATGTTAGTGACCTGAGGTTGTTATTTCCCATTATTTTGGTATAGGTGATGGTCCTGTGCCTCTTTAGGCTTAGTTGCTGAGAGGTTTTTTATTCCTTTTGTTTTCTTGGGTGAAGTGTTCTTCTCTGGGTTGGAATTTTCCTTCTAGGATTTTCTGTAGGGCTAGGTTTGTGGGTAGATATTGTTTGAATTTGATTTTGTCATGGAATATCTTGTTTTCTCCATCTATGTTGATAGAGAGTTTTGCTGGGTATAGTAGTCTGGCTGGGCACCTATGTTCTCTCAGGGCTTGTAGGATATCTGTCCCGGCGCTTCTAGCTTTTAAAGTTTCTGAGGAGAAGTCAGGTGTAATTCTGGTGGGTCTGCCATTGTATGTGACTTGACCTTTTTCTCTTACAGCTTTTAATATTCTTTCTTTGTTCTGTACATTCGGTGTTTCAATTATTATGTGGCGAGAGGAGTTTCTTTTCTGATCTAATCTGTTCAGTGTTCTGTAAGCCTCTTGGATTTTTATTGGCATCTCTTTTTTCAGGTTTGGGAAGTTTTCCTCTATGATTTTGTTGAAGATATTTCCTGGACTTTGGAGTCGGGAGTCTTCTCTTTCCTCTATGCCTGTAATTCTTAGGTTCCGTTTTTTCATTGAGTCCTTGATTTCTTGGATGTTGTGGGTGGGAGATTTTTTAGCCTTTTCATTTTCTTTGGATGTTGTACTGATTTCTTCCATCGAATCTCCCATGCCTGAGATCCTGTCTTCCATCTCTTGCATCCTATTTTTGATACTTACTTCTGTAGTTCCTGTTCTCTTCCCTTGATTCTCCACTTCCTCTTTTAACTCTGACCATGTTTTCTTTATTGTTTCTATTTCTATTTTCATGTCTTGTATGGTATTGTTTGTTTTGTACATTTCCTTCTCCAGCTTGCTCGTTTTTGTCTGAAAATCTTTCATTGCTTTGTCCTTTTCCTGTTCAAGCTCTGTCACCTTGGCTTCGAGTTCTTTAATGGTGTTGTTCATTGTTTTGACTTGTTAAATTGTGGCCTCTTTGAATTCCTTCATAGATTTAAGTTTTTCTTGAAGGGACTCTATCACTTTCCATAATGCAGAATTGTCATTGTTTTCATGTGTTTCTGTTGGTGTGAGGTCATCCTAATTGGATGAGCTAGGATAATTCTGCATTGTTGGGGTCATATTTCCTTGATATCTATTTTTTGTTGGACCTTTGGCCATATGGATGTGTTTAGCTGTCTGTTCTCGACGTTTTCTGTGCTTGCATCCACAGGGGATGCTTTGGTGTAGGAGTCGAATTGCTTGGCTATCTGTCATTGCTTACAGGGGGATCTCAGGGTCACTGTGGTTTTAATAGCCTGAAGCACTGTGAGCTGGTGCAGCCTATTCCCAGGTAGTGAGTAATGGTCCGGAATTGTTTCACTGCTCCCTATTCAGACTTCTCTATGTTGCACACTGAGTGATCAGCCTGTAATGGTTCTGATGGTATGGATCTGTTTACCCAGGCACAGATTCTGTGGGCTTTGTTTGTCATCATGGAGGCTGACAGGGCCCTGCTCCACACCTAATATGTCTGGGTTTTCCAGAATACATCTATGGTCTCCTGGCTTCTGGTTTCCCACTAGGCTTCTCTGCCACAGGCCTGGCCCCTCAGCCCCGCCTGCCTGTGCTGGCTTCCCTCCCTGTTTGCTCAGCCGTGAGTGCACAGGGCTTCAGCCCCGCCCGCCTCCTGTGCCATCTTCCCTCCCTAGCTTCTCTGCTGTGGGTGTACAGGGCTTCAGCCCCGCCCACCGCCTGTGCCAGCTTTCCTCCCTAGCTGCTCTGCCTTGGGTGTGTAGAGCTTCAGCCCCGCCTGATGCCTGTGCCTGCTTCCCTCCCTAGCTGCTCTGCCGTGGGTGTGTGGAGCTTCAGCCCCGCCTGATGCCTGTGCCTGCTTCCCTCCCTAGCTACTCTGCCCACCGGCTTCCCACTCTCTCGAATCCTCTGCAGCTCGAGTGGTTGTGGACCACCCGCCGAGTGCCCTGTTTCTTCCTTGCTAAGACTTCAACTATCCCGCAAAGTTTCCTAAGTAGCTATAAGGTCCTCCTGAGGTGTGGGGAGCCCAGTAGGCTAGTGGGTGATTGCCATGTGGCCTCTGATTCTGCCTGCTGTGTATTGGGGTCGATCTTACCAGGCGCCTCTCCAAATGGGAGTTCCCGATTCCCAGATTTAGTGGCTTCCATGTCTGAGAGAGATGGGGGGAGAGTCTTACCCTGGGACTTTTAACAGTCCCTTGGGAGCTGTGAGTGTTCCCGGAGGGTCTAGCCCCTCCAGTTTTCGCACAGTGTCTAATAACTCTGTGCTTTTTATGGCTCTTTTCTCCCACGTTCAAAATGCATCAGTGCAGGTCGCCGCCATCTTGACCCCTCCGAATTATTAATCTTTATTAGAGCTTAGGCTACTTCTTAGTTAGCTTGTCTAACTTAATTAGCCTGATTATTCTAGTCCACATTCCACCATGTGGTTCATTACCACTCTCTCACACCTAGTATGTCCAACTTCCTCCCTGTCATGGTGGCAAATCCTCCTGCCTCTCAAGTCTTCCCCCAGTCCCTATCTCTACCCAGAAATTCTTCCCCATCGAAGGCCAGCTTCTACACTACAGGGTAAACTGAGGAGAGCTGAGTGTGGAGTTGTTGATTAACCAATCAGACTTTTTTCTGAGGAAGCAAAACTTAATTATCTGGGACTGGTGCTCTCAGTGACCAGCAAGAAACTCTGAACTCTTTGAAATCTTTGAGTGCCAGTGAGAAAAAAAAAAAAAAAGAAAAGAAAAGAAAAGGGAAAATTCACACACTCACACACATAAACTTAGTGGATGAAACAAGTTTCAATAAGTTCCAACAACTTCACACACATACAAACATACATGCATGCATACATACATACTTGGAGATAAACATATAGACATACATATATATACACATTTACACATTGGGTGGATGGGGCAGAGCTCCAACCACTTTACCTCTTTAGTGGATGGAGAAAAGTTCCTGCAACTTTATTTTTTCTCCCACAGCTTATATATCTCAGGAAACTCTTTCAAGAGCACAAAAATCACAATGTGACTACATTCTATTTTTATTTAAGTGAATGATTACAATGAATATACATAAGAAAAAACATGTTCCCTAATACTGTCACATGAACAAATGTTTTATGTTTTATAGGTGACAATGTGAAAAACAAATTATTCCCAAGAACACACATACTTTTGTAACTAAGCAATTTGTTACAGATTTAAAAAAGTGTAAACAAATAATGTAATTTTTTAGAGCCAGTTCCTCTTACTGGCAGGTTGCAATTTGTGGTACAAATAAAGGATCTGTTATCTCATTATTCATCTTAAAAGTAAAATACATATGGACTGGACATTGGGAATGTATTTTATACCTTATTATTTTCATAACTGTTTCCTAATTGTTCTTATTGTTTTGTATTGTATTTATTGTTATATGAAAAAGAGCCTTTTATTGGACTAAAAGGGGGAGATGTTGGGGGAGGAAAAGATACCCTATAAATAAAAAATAAATGAAAATAGGATAGGAGGGAGAGGGGGAAGAGAGTAGGAGGGTGGGTCCAGGAGGGAGGAGGGAGGGGCTAGGATTGAGATGTAATTTGAAGAAATAAATAAATACTGAAAAAAATTACCTTTAAAAAATGTAATCTTGTAAAAATCTTAAAAGAATCACAAATCCAAACTTTTATATAAAAAGCAATTAGTCATTTTTACTTCAAATCCTCAAGATGTACATCTACTCATTAACAAATTGTATTAAATCAGGAAGCTGAAGACAAGAATGGTTACAAGAAATTAATCACACCTTGATTACTAGTCCAGTCTGAGCAAGGGAGTCAAGTCGTCAAGTGTCAGTTCAAGCTACTAAAGCTCTTGTTTCCTGGGAAAAAAAAAGTCCCTAGCTCAACTATTAAGAGTGTGCCTTTCTGAAGTTCAGATTGTTCCCTAAGATTTTCTATACCAGAGCACAAATAAAAACATCTTAACCTAACTTTATTATAACTTTCTGGAAAAATAACTTATACCATATCCTTAAACTTTCTATCAGTTACCCTAACTCTCTAAAACTTTTTAAATCAAATCAGGAATTCTGTAAAATCATTAATTCATCTAAACATCATTATTTCATGAAAGATCATCTTCATGTTGATCCGCAGGAAAGTTGCCCAGTAGAGTGGGCTAACACCCAGGAAGCCATCACACCAGACTATAGGCAATGAGGGTCTACCCACACCCAATCACACCATGCCAGATATATGAAGAATACAGCAATGACAAACATGAGAAGGCACACCAGCAGCAAGAAGAAATTAGGAGAGGAAGCCCCTGGGCCATGCCTTTCCAAGGTACACCCATTGCAGCTGTGCAAACCCATGAGCTGTCTCCAGGAAGCTCACTTGCCCACTGCAACTCCTCCCGTGTGGTGTCTGCCACCTCCCTCCCTTCCTGTTTAGCTATTGGCCATAAGATCTTTATTTAACTAATCATCAGTCAAGGAAGGTGTTTGTCTACAAAATAATGAGGCAAGTGATGATCCATAAGAATAACAATGGCCCTGCCCCTAGAGGCATTGCAGATGTGGCTACTATGTCACATGTGCATCAGCAGGTGGCAGAGAGGAAAGAAGCTATACCTACATTCAATGTTCTGACCTATGAACATCTGAATGAATAGTAGCCTAACATTCCTGGAAAGAAAGAAAGCTGGACACCAGCACAACATTGGTGCCATGGGGTAGCCTGTGATATCTACCAGATCAGTACCAGACAAGCACCATATGGGCTCCCAGGACAGGAAAAAAGCCAGAAACTAGAATAACTCTGCCTAGCCCTGGATATAGGGGTTGTGGAGACCCAGACCTGAGGTGAGATCTGGCCCAGATGGGGTCACAAAAGCAGGAGAGCTGTCCCTGCCCTTCACTTGCTGCAGCACTCAGGAGAGCAGGCCCTGCACCTTTCCTGGTTAGCACACTACCGCTGGTCCTAGATATGGGTTTTGTTGGTGAGTCAGCCCTGAGGGAGAGAATGTGGGATATCTAGCCATGCCTACTGTCTGCTATGTGGTGTTGTTGACTAGGGAGAGATCTGCTCCCCTCCCTTTTGCCCTCACCACAATTGGCCAACAGGAGATCTGGCCAAGACAGGGTCATAAGAACAGGAGATCTGTCTTTGCCCCTCCTCACATGCTGCAGCATGTGGGAGAGCAGGCCCTGCATCCTTCCATAGTAGAACTGGCCCTGCAAGTAGGGGTTGCAGGTCTAGAACCAGGGCTTTGAGTTGGCCCACCCCACAACTACACCATGGATGAACTGCTGAAGTGAAAGAAGAGGCCAGTTCCACAACCCAAAACTACAGTATCTCCAAGACACAAGATAGTTACAGGATATCTGAGAAGAGTTCCAGTGAGGTTCCAGTATTGACAAAGCAGTAGAAACCAGAGGCCTTGTACCAGACCAAGGAGTCATTTTAATGAACATCTGCAAGCAAAATATGTGGACAAAAGGGAATATTGTGGGACATACTGAAACACACTGCAGCTTCCACAATGACATTTTATTTTTTATTCTGGGACAGATTGCAAGAGTGGAGGGTAGGTCTGATGGGAGGTGGCAGATCAGAGGGAACAGGGTACATGATATGAAATTCACATAATAAAATTTTTCAATACAAAATAATAACAATGGCAACATCTGGACAATACTCAGCTATTTGGTAGTACAGAATTAACAATTGAATAATACAGAGACAACTTTTACACAATACACAAAAAGATTATCTCAACAGGGAGAGAGAGGAGGAGGAAGGGGGAGAAAGAGAGGAGAGAGAGAGAGAAACTACTTTCCTTTTCTGAGTTCAGAATGACTTGATGGAGTATATTTAAACTCACTTGTATCTCTATGACAATCATCAACTGCGAACTAGTCTTAGGCTCCGATACTTCAAGGTGAAGTAGAAATTGGTCCAGATATGTTTCTGTTTATTTCTTCTTATGTTGCCACCTTTTAAGTTTGCTTAAATTGGTTTTAATGTTTGTTGTTTTAAAAGTATTCATATTTAATGTTCTATCCTATATATCTAATTTACAGACAAAGTAGTAGGTCTTTACTCAGAAAAGTGACTCAAACCTTCATTGCTGAAGTATTTGGGCAATTTATCATCTCATCTGAATTATGTTGTTGCAGTTTTTTCCCACTGACCTTAATCACAGGACATGCTAGCACCAAGATATACACTAAAGGATCTCCTGCATACTAGAAGAACTCCTCTTCCTTACCTCCCTTGTGCAGAAGCAGTCCAACTTTCCCCAAAATAATCTGGATCAATTACCATTCCTAACACTGTTATTCCTTTCTTAGCCTGCCAAATCAAGGTTATGAGGAGCCTAAAGTGGTCAGGGGAAGTCTGAGCTTCCAGTTCATTGGAATGACTGTTGTTACCTCCTGGAAGAATTGTTTCCTCTTCTGTACATAAAACTTCAATCCAACAAAGCATAAGGTTGTGGGAACAGGAAGCAAAATATTTTTTAATGGGTCTAAGACTAATGGAGACTTATTTTTACTCTCTGATTACTGGACTTGTGAATCCTAGCCATAGAAGGAGCACCATATTTTGGGTGCTGACTGGGAGTCCATGAAGCCTTTCAGAAAACCCCCAACTGAGCCATTGAAACTACTACCACCTAATTGGCACTGTAAGTATGACTTTTAAAGGCCATTCCACTGTTCTATCAAGCCAACTACTTCTTGGTAGTGGGGGACATGGTAAGACCAGTAGATTTCATAAACATGAGCTCACTGCAACATTTTTTGGCTATGAAATGTGTTCCTCAATTACAAATAAAACTCTGTAGAATAATATTATGGTGCAGAAGGCATTCTATAAGACCATGGATGATTTTAGAAAAAGCACTATGTGAAAGAAAGGAAAATCAATAACCAGAATAAATTTTTATCTTAGTAAGGACAAGCACTGCCTTTTACCTGATGGAATTAGTATATTATAACCAACATATGGCCAAGTACCTGGCTTGACCATCCCTGTGCAAATGTCCATATCATGGTCTACGCTGCTAGCCAATTTGACACTCAACAGAAGCCATAGTTAGGTCAGCTTTAGTGAGTGGAAGTCCATGGTGTTGAACCATGCATAATCTCCATCTCTGCCACCATGACTATTTGTTTATGTTTCCACTGGACAATGCCATGGATAGCTGGGGAAACAGGCAGGCCACTAACTCCAGAAAGGCAATTCTATATACTTGATTATTGAAGTCCTTCTCCGTTAAAGTCATCATTTGATGAGCACTTACATGGGATACAAGTATCATCACATCCTTGCCCATTTGGAGATATTTCTACACATAATTTTTTTCATAAATGTGTTTCTTATCAACTTTCTAACCATGTTCTTTTTCATTTCACTAGTCATTCAGCCAAACCATTGACTACAGTCTCCATAAATCAGTATAAATTTCATGTGTGGTCACTCATCCTTTCAGGAACACTACAAAACCATTTGAACTGCTCAAAGTCCCCACTGTGAAGATCTGTCTTCACCAGTGTCCTTTAGAGCTGTCACATACAGAGGCTGTAATGCTGCTGCAAGCAGTGCACTTCTGGTTGGTGCCTGTGTAGTGTGTAGAAAATTGCTGATTATTTACTAGTGTTTATATTAAATTCAATTGGATCGGCGGTATTAATCCTTAACTCACCATTATAGATGAGCACACAGAGATCTGATGGATTTTAGCAAGCCTTAACTTGGATTGAGCAATCTTAACCCATCTAAGCTAGCTCATAATTCTATTACCCAAATATGACCTCAAATATACATAAATCCCTTGAGACTGCTGTTCTCCATGCTATGCTGATGTTCCAGGCCACATGGAAAGATGTTCTTTACTCTAACCCATGGCATGTGTCTTCCTTCCTGCTCTTGGCTTCTTCCTTCTTCTCTCTGGAGGCTTCTTCTACCCATGAACCTCTCTGTTTCCCAAGCCCAAGCACTTTAGTCCAGCCTATCTGTGTCGTTGCCCAATCTCAGGCCCCAGAATTTATTTAACCAATCAGAGACAAACAAGGTAACGCAGCATTACATGATGTATAGAAAGCAAGCTTCTGGGACCAGGTTAACATTTAGAATGAATATTATTACCCCATCAGTAGTGTGAAGAGCCACATGTAAAAGAGTCTCTAGTCTTTTCTTAGGCTAGTCAACCAATAGAGCACACCCCATGCCCCATGGTGCATGCTTGGAAAGAGAGGCATTGTAAAATTAAAAGGAATCATAGATATTTAGGCAAGTTCTTCATGCCACTTCTGTGTCTTCAGAACCTGCTTGGAGCTGAATATATATATATATAATATTGTGTGTATGTATATATGTATTTATATATACCTACATACATATATATACCATTTGGTGCTGTATTTTTGATGCACACTTTTAACATTATGGCTTGGTGCATAAGACAATATCCATCCCATGATGGCAGCTCAGGTTGCAGGGTAACTTGATAACCCAGTACTAAACATTCAGTTTCCACAGAAGGCCCAAAATCAAGTCAAGAGGTGTCTCACAAAGAGGAAATGGTTGTCTGCAGATGGCAGTGGAGCCCTGCAACAAAAATCCAAAGGGTCTCCATTATGATTTACATATGGGGGCCCAACAAAGTCTTCAAACAGCATCCCTAGCTGCTACCGTCACTTTACATACCATCAGGTCTTCTGGATCATGTGACTGAAGTGGTGGAGAAGCCTGTACAGGATTCAGAGTCTATTAAGGAGCCTTCTTCTGTTCTGGATCTACACAAAAATGAGCAGTTTTCCAAGTCACTTGGGCTTTAGGACAGAGAAACACACTCATATGATGAATGTGCTTCCTCCAAAATCCAAATAGGCCCACTAAGCATCATGCTCCTTTTATGCTGACAGGAGGGGCCAGGTGCAACTATATATCTTGCATCTTAGAAGAAACATCTCTGCATGCCACCAAGATAATTCCAAATGCTGGATATAGAACTACTAGGTTTGGATATATATATGGTTCTACCTTTCCTTGCTATGTTCCATTCCTTCCTTTTGGAGCAGGAATGTATACACTGCTAATGTATGTTGGAGGTGTGTAAATTTTTTATAAGCTATACAGAGGGTCACAGTTAAGAAATTGCTTTGAGTCTCAGAAGAAATTTTGGACTTTTGAAAAGTATTGAATTGTTAAAGACTACAGGGACCTTGGAAGTTGGACTGAGCAGGATTCAGGGATGGACCTCTTGATTTGAATGTGAAATGTCCCCTACAGGCTCATGCTTCGAATACTGGGTCCTCAGCTGGTGGTGCAGTTGGAAAAGATTGTAGAGCATTGCCACAGAAAGTGGGCCACAGAAGTGAGACTTAAGACTGGCCCCTCTTTCTTTCTCACTGTTTCCTAAGCCTGAATGCAATGTGGCTAGCATCCTCTTTTCCTGCCCCTTCGTGGGCCTTGTCTGCCGGCCACCATGCCTCTCTGTCATGATGGATTGCATCTTTCTTGTACTGCAAACAAAAAACAGTCCTTTCCCCCTTAAGCTGCTTCTGTCAGGGCATTTTGTCATAGCAGTGAGAAACCAATTAACATAGGGCTTTATGGAAGCAGTAGCAAGAAATGATCACACATGTTTGGGAGGGTAAGCCAGAGAAACTGCATAGCAATTGAGAAGCATCTTGACTGGCAGATGAGATTTGAAAAAGTAGAGATGAGGGACAGACTGCAGATTTCTAGAGGAAGGCTGAGGAATAGGTAATGGTTCTGCAGATTTAGATAACTATTCTGTGCAGAAGGAGGACATGGCCATTTAGTGATGCTACTGGTAATATGGTGTTTTGCAAGAAATGTGATCCTGATGGTAATGGATGGAAGTTTGATTTGTCATTTCCCCTATCAGTTAAAGTCAAGATTTGTCTTACAAAAATCAGGGTTCCTCCATGCAGGAAACTACCATTCTGTTGAGAGAGAAAGAATCCAAGCAAGCTACAACACAGCAGTACGTTCTATGAAGAGAGTAAGAAGAGCTTCAGAAACCCAGATATAAACAAGGCACACACTGAGGATCGAGTTGAGGACTGGGGCTGCATTGGTGTTGCTCACCAGACAAAGGAACCTAGTCTTGAGTTGTAGGAACAGCTTGTGCCAAGCCCAGACGGGAGACCGACTAGATGCAGCTTGTTTGGGAGGCTGCAGGTGTTAAGTACTGCGGAAGACAAGCGACCAGGTGGGAATTGATAGCATGGAAAGCCAGGGGCCTACCAGAGGTCTGCTGCTGATGAGACAGCGCAGTGTTAACGCGGGGATGTGGTACGGTGTACTGGCCCTGAGCAAGCGTGGGCTGGCTTCCCACTGCAGTCAGCAAATCAATTACGCCCTCCACCGACTTTCGCCTTGTGTATTTAGAATGCATGGTGCTCCCCTGCCAAACATCTGCTCTCTCGCTATTAAGCGTGCCATGGTAACCATTGCACTCCGTGCGTCAGCGCCACCAGGATTGGTAATAATCACAAGTGTCAAAACCGAGAAAGAATGGGGAAGGAAAGCTGTGCAAAAATCCAGCAGCAAGATGATTGGTCTGGAGCACCAGTCTGCAGCTCGCCAGCTGCGCCTTCTGCTGTCCTGCTGGGGGCCGGGAGCTGATACAGCTCTGAACTCCTTTTGCCCCTTCTGTTGCTCCCTCTCCCTGTGTTATTCATTCATCCACTGCTTCCCCCTGACATTGCAGAAGATGCCCGGCTTTGCCAACGCAACATATGTGCCCGTGCATCATTGTGTATGATGAATAAACCGGCCAAAAGCTCACCAGACCTAGGGACCTTTGGGTGCAGACCTAGCATTGACTCAGGCAGGCAGTGGAGTGTCCTGGCATGGGGCCACAGTAAGACACAAACCAGGCTTGGGTTTTTAGTATGGCTACTTCTAGAGCCTGGAAACTCTGGCAAATCTCTTAGGCTCTCTGAGGTCAGCTTTGCACCCTTTTGAAAAACAAGAGTAGGAGCGGTTATCAATTACATCCCCTTGGATGCTTAAAGGAAACCAGCCGCCTTTCATGCGAGTCCAGCATAGGTCTTCAGAGTCAGTTATACGATTTTCTATTTAGTTGTGTCTCAAGAGTAGAGATAAATAAAATTGCTGAGCACTATGCCCGATGCTTTATTCAAACTATTGGATTGCGACAGCCATCCTCATAAAACACGGTTGTTACTGTTTCATAGGAAGACTGAGTTTAGGAGACTGTTAAAGGTTAACTGGCTCGTGGAGCCCTAACGTGGTGGCATAGGCAGGCCATGGGGTGAGCTGGGAACTCAGCCTCAGCCCAGCTTGCTGCTCCAGCCATTCTGCTGGCTCACTTGCCTTGTTCTTTACTATTGAGAAGGAAATACTATTTATAGGCCCCAGTTCAGACCCAGTAGCCATAAAATAAAGCTATTTCCTCTTCCAAAAAAAGCCCTTCAGAAAGACAGAGCCAGCTCCCACTGCCCCAAATCTGTTCGTTCTGACCAACCAGTGCCAAGTCCCTAGGGCAGGCATTCCCTCCTCCAATTATTTCCCACAGGGACCCCTCCACCTTGGTTAATGCATCTTTTAAAATGGGCTCAAACCTGTGCTGTGGGATTCCTGAGTGGGAGTTAGGGCTTCCCTTTCAGCGAGTCAGCACATTTAGAGACTCAGAGATAGGCGAGCTGGCAGGGTTGGTGCCACCATCTGGAGCATGCTCCTTAGGATGACTTCTTAGCATTAATGGATACTGTCTGTAGAGAGGATCGGTAACGTGGGTTCCAGCGCCCTCAAGTGGACAGGGAGAGAAATCTATGTGAAAAAGACACTGGATCACATAAAGGACTACAGAGAGAACTTCTCTCATTGTTTGTTCATTGTTCGCATTAACAAAACAAGATAACCATAAACAGCACAGCACGCCCCACGGTACAGGTCCTGCTCTTATCTCTTTCCAGCTTGGTGTGAAATGAGTGATCATATCTATAGAGATCCTGAAGCGAGCAAGAATCTCCTGATCCCAGCTTCTATTTATTGTGCCAACCAATGAAAATACACATGCCACCCAACCCCCTGCCCTGCCCTTAGTGAATCCTCATTGACTGCCCACTCCAGACCCAGCGTTCTTCCTGCTGTGCTAAGGATGCAAGGACCAGGTTCAAGATTCTAAGCAGTGAGATGATTCCTACCACCTCAGCCTCATAAAGTCCTGAAACTGAATCAGTGAGCAACCATGTGAAAGCAAGGAAAGATATACCTGACCCATTAATGTAGCCAGAAAGCAACTTGAGTCACCTAAGGGTTGGAAAAAATTCACAAATGCATGTGGTTGACCTCACATTCCTGCTTCGGTAAACATTGTCTAGGAGTATTTTTTTATTTGTTTGTTTGTTTTTAACTCACTAGGAGTCATTGGGCAAGATACTATAAAAGTGTCCCTCTTCAGTGAGTGCTAACACAAAATTGTCACCAGGTCCATTCGAGCCAGTTGCTTGTAGTGAGGGAAAATAGACCAAGAAGGTACAAAATAGGTGAGGTAGGGAGTCACCAAACCTACTACAAATGGGAGATCAGAAATGGAGACCAGTCACAAGAAAGGGGAAATGTAGGAAACAAAATGTCATAATAGTTCTAAATAGTTTCATCAGTTTTAACTAAGACAATTCCATCTTAAGTTTGGTCACTTCCAAATCTTTATTGAAGAAAAACTTTTTCTTTGAGGAATAAAAAAGTTTAGTCATCACAAACTTTCACCTTTAACACTATCATTGTTAGATGGGTCCAATGTGTAATGGCTTGCATGACTTTCAGTTACTGGGCTGGTAGGCCACTAAGTACCTTGGCTTTTTGTATACTGAATTTTTGTATATTGAATTTTTTGTGTATTTTGTATATTGAATATTCTGTATGATTTATCTCAAGACAAAATGAGCAAATTGTAGATGTATAGAAATACTTTCAGGTTTTATTCAAAAGGCCACTATTCATTGCTTAATGTACTATGATCCCACTATGTCTACACCAATGTAGAACTTTTTGTCTGATGTGATAGAAATGTGAAAGGAACAGTATCCAAGAAATAGACACAGGAGGCAGGTACTTTACTAAGTATGTTTTTATTCCATTCAAATTTAGATCCTAGAGGATGCAGAATTGCTCATGGATACACACTCAAGAGATTTTGGACACAAAGCAAGAATCACCTGCAGGAAGCAAATAACAAGGCAGCTTCAGGCAAGCAGAGGCTCTGTTCCCAGCCCACCTGAATGCACGGGGTCACATGATCTATTTCCCTGCTGCTTGAGGGGAGGCCATTTTAATTCAGCTTATGGGTTATTTTCTTCTTAATGAATAGACTAGTCTTTAAAATCCTATCTTCTTTCAGCCTTTGGACTCATAATTTGCTAAGCTTATTAGATAGAAACAGCTTCCAAATTTCCAAAAAGGAAATTGTGTATATATTTATTCAATTCTCCTTTGAGACCTTTACATAAACTGTTTGTGATTGCATGGGTTGCACATCCAATCCTGGCTTTGTGCTGATCCAGCCAGATCTTTCTTTCATGGTTATCTCAGCTTACTCTTAAAACTCAGGTAGACTTTTGAATCTGGATTTCTCAACCTGAACCATAAATTGTACCTTCTCAAAGGCCAATTGGCTCAGAGATGGGGGCAAGGTCATGTTTCAAGGAAAGAAAAAAAGAGAGAGAAGGTTTTTGAATGGTGTGTGGAACAATTTTACCCAAAGACCTCGGATTTTCTAAATCTATATAACTTTAGGCATAAAGGCTAAGATGACATGATTAATAAACTACCACCCACAGAATAAAAAATAAATAAAGCAATCAATGGTACTTGGTTTGATGAGATTGATGAAAATGTATGTTTCATACATTCTTCTCTCTAATCTGAATTTAGACAAATTGATTGATAGGTAAAGGCAGTGAGAAAGAGTCTTCATGCATTTCCCTTACCTTCTTGTAAAGATGTTTCTATTAAAGACGTTTACCCCATTTGGACTTTTAATCAGTCCCATCTGCATTGATTCTAGTGAATCCTACAAGAATACACCTAACAGTTTTGTTACATTTTCAGCTAATGTGTTAAATTCCATGTGGCATGTGAAAAAAACAGTGTAATAAAGCTGAAAAAAAATCAGCATTGGAGTTAAACTGGTCTGTTCCTAGTACTGCCATTAACAACTACACATCTCCTTGATCTTCGGGTTCTGCATCTGCACACCGGGAGCAGTAAAGAAAAAAAAATATTTACTGCACAAGGCTGTGGTGATAACTCAGCTAAACAGAGTTCCACTTCCTGGAATAGATCTCTCTCTCTCTCTCTCTCTCTCTCTCTCTCTCCCTCCCTCCCTCCCTCTCTCTCTCTCTCTCTCTCTCTCTCTCTCTTCCTGTTTTTCTTTTTTCTTTTTGACAAGGTTTCATGTGTTACCAGATGGTCTTGAACTTGTCAGGTAGCTTAGGGTGACCTTGAGCTTCACCAACTTAGCTACATCCACTCAAATAGAATGATTTTTAAAACTATGAAATGTAGAATGAGACATGAATCTTACCTGTTCTCACTCACTGAAGCTATTTACCTGTTAAAGAGAAAAATTGTTATGTTGAGACACAGAATGGCTGCATAGAACTGAAATGCACTCTTCTCAGATAGATGAGTCAAGCAGTTTGTTTAAACACAGTGTGGACAAATGGCATATAATTTTAAACTCAAAAATTAAAATAAAATTGGTGACAAACTTGTGTGCCCTTCTGTTTGGGTATAGATGTTAAAAACTGAAAAAAAAAAAAAAGAATTGTAATGTCATCTTGGTGGATTTTTTTTCCTTTGATGAACATGTAGTATCTTTCCCTATCTCTTTTGATTAGTTTTGGTTTGAAGTCTATTTTCTTAGATATTAAGGTGGCTGAACCAGCTTACTTCTTGGGCCCATTTGCTTGAAATATGTTTTCCAACCCTTTACCATGAGATAATGTCTATGCTTAACGTTTAGGTGTGGTTTTTGAATGAAGTAGAAGAATGACTACTGCTTTTACATCCATCTGTTAGTCCATGTCTGTTTAGTAGATAATTGAGGTCATTGTTGTCAAGAGATATCAATGACAAATGATTGTTGATTCCTGTTATTTATTGTTTGCAGCAGCTGTAGAACTGCTGCTGGTGGTCTCTCTCTCTCTCTCTCTCTCTCTCTCTCTCTCTCTCTGTGTGTGTGTGTGTGTGTGTGTGTGTGTGTGTGTGTTTTCCTTCTTCAATTTTGCTGGTGTGATATTATTTCCTGTGTTTTCACTGGAGTATTTAGGTTGTAGTTCCCCTTTTAACACCTTCTGCTTGGCTGGATTTTTAGATAGATATGGTTTAAATTGGTTTTCTGTTTCCTCTCTGGGTTTTCAGAGAATGTTATGGTTTTATGTTGCCTGTTTTCCTGGCTTGATCAGCTGATGTGTTCACAGGGAATGCCTGCTGGTGTTGAAGGAAGAGTTGGGGAGGGAAGACCGGAGGAGAAGTTCTTTATGATGTCTTAGCAATAGGGTCAGAAAGGAAAGGGAGACCACAGCAGGATTATTGCTAAAGAGAGGGGAGAGAGAATGATGATCCTAATGAGGATTCTTAGTGATAAAGGATATGGAGTCTCAAGAGGAGTCTCTTGTCACCAGGTGAGTAGTGGGACTGAGTTATATCCAATTGAGTTATTGGCTAAGGGTGCCCCATAGGAATCCCCAAGCAATCCAGACTGTTACCAAGACAAAAGGTTGCTCTCTACAAACTGACAGTGGGTCCCCATTGACAGGGATAATACCCAGGCAACTCATTAAACATGGAGAAGCTGAACTGTGCCTCCTATATGGAGTGCTAACAGGGAACTTTTATTCCTATGGTCTAGTCTCCTTGGTAGAGAATGAACTCTGCAAGCTGCTGAAAGAGAAAGATGGAAACCAACCCAAGCCACAAAACCTTTGACCTACAATATCTTGGCTGCAAAATATCCTGGGGCAATGGGGGCACAAAACTTGGGGGAGTGGCCAACTTTGTTCTGTTGGCTTCCAGGAAGACCATTCAAACAGAGCAAGAGGAGGCAGCCACAGACCTGCCAGCTTGCGGAGCTTTCTTTCCCCTATGCCTACCTTATTTATTCAACTTGGTTGATGTCAGTGACATTGATGGCCATCCTTTCTTCAGAAGGATCCTAAAACAGGACTGAAGGGAGGAAATCAGGACATTGCAGTGGCTGACTAATGGTTGAGTGTAGAAGCTCCGTCATTTACTTGGCCTATTCTTGCAACAGACCAGACCACACTAGCTGGTCTCCACTGACAGAAAGGCTGGAATTGTCCTCCAGACAGGTTCAAGAATATAGGAAGTAATAAGTACAACACCTCTCCCCAATAATTGTATGCTGTGGTGACAAGGATGATAAGATATTTCAGTGATAGCCAAACCTTTCAACCTCATTCTCTTGGTGTGCCAGAGTACTTATTACTGCATATTTATATATGAATGTACCTTGAAATTATGGCCATCCTATAATACACTCCCATCAAAACCAGACCAAAACAAAAACAACCATAACAAAAACAACTAAGACCAGTTGACTCATAAAATTGTTCCCGTCGTTGCTCTCCTCTTGGGTCAGGTAATAGTGTAGC
This sequence comes from Lophiomys imhausi, assembly GCA_907164525.1. Classification (NCBI taxonomy): domain Eukaryota; kingdom Metazoa; phylum Chordata; class Mammalia; order Rodentia; family Muridae; genus Lophiomys; species Lophiomys imhausi. The sequence continues at coordinate 6,724,386 of CAJQZJ010032273.1, read as the reverse complement.
ATTTGTTTTAGGTTGTTGAACAAAGTTGTGAAAATTAGCTCTAGTCATCCACAGTAATGTGTAGCTTTGCCAGTGCTACAACTTACTGAACTTTTCCCTTCTATCAGTTTTGCATCTTTATAGTATTGTTTTCTACAATTTCCAAATGAACTATTTCCTGCAAATGCTTACCTGGAGGCTCCTTATCTCCAGGTTTGTTTTGGGATACATCTGAGTTAAAACATTCCTGATTTCAACTTGTGTATATTGTTGGAGAAGGTAGAGCTATAAACTATAATCCTTTGGATAATTTTCCTAAGTGGGGAGAATAACAGAGAAACATGGAGTTGAATGTTTTTCATGTTTGATAGCATTAGGCATGCTTACAAACTTGTAAAAAAAGGTTTGGACAATTTTAGAGGTGTTAGTGATTAAAATGAGGAGGTGCCTAACTGCAGAGAGAAATCCTTGAGAAGGCATGAGAGATGTACACAGCAGGGAGCAATGGCTTTAGGAAAAGGACCCCGTGGATAGGACAAAAGGCCACTGAGAATAAAGTTTGTAAAAGCAACACTAGTAAAAGGTGATCCTGCAAGACAGTAAATAAACTTCAAAAGCATAGTGGGTTGAAGCAAAAGAGAAGTTTAGAGGAAATATTAGGCAGCCTGGGTAGAAATCGTTGTCTTTGCCAATAGTTCATACAGAAGTAATTGGATCAGAAAGCATGGACAAAGTGAGGAGAAGGTGGCTGAAGGGAAGGACACCATGGAACTAAGAGTTATATGGGGAAGTTATAACGTGTGTAACATTGAGAAGAATGAAAGAGCAGATGGTGTGGGACTAAAGGAAGGAGTCAGGATGCCAATGAACAAGGTTGACAGGCACCAGTTGCTTTTACAGTGGGCTAGAGGGGGCCGTGCTTCATAACTACTTTGACACTGTAAAACAGAGAGATCCAGAGTGCCAAGAGGCATGAGCCCACTGCTGTTTTGGTTTTGTGATACACAGAGTGTGAAAGGAAATAAAGAACAGCTAACAGAACTGTGTGAAATGACTGGGGAGGATTTGGTATCCCCTGGGAGAATCAGGTTCCAGGTAGAACAAGAAAGTGGAATAATCATTCAGACAAGAAACTAGGGACATGGTGGCTGTCAACAACAAATTGAAAAGTACTGTGTTATTAGGTGGAGTTTTTAATCATTCAAGGGATACACAAAAGTGTCCAAAAATGCAGACATAAATGATACAGAAAGATCTTAAATCAGGAACTCTGGCTCCTATCAGAATAGAGGAACAGCATAGAAATGGTCTGATAAGAGAACTTAAGAGGCAGGTTCTAGTTTTATTACCCTTAATGCTACTGTGTGTGTGTGTGTGTGTGTGTGTGTGTGTGTGTGTGTGTGTGTTTCTAATTAAGGTATTTTCCTTCCTTATCCATCACAGTTAAGAAGGACACACTGAAAATTTGCTAGAATTTGTGCATAGGAGTAAGATACAACAGAGGACTTTACCCAACCTATGAACTCCTACTTTTAGTGTAGAAACTTTTCCTTGAAATCTACTCTGCCTGGTGTTGCTCAACTGGAAACGTTTCTGCTTCATTTTCTCCACAGAGATGCATGTTACATTTTTCCAAAGTAAAGTGAAAGTGCTTACTTGGCTCCACAAGATATTGCAAAGACTTGATTGCCATTTGAAAATAGACAAAACACAACCTACATTCTTTCCAGATCCATGTCCCACCTTTACCCCCTCCAATTGGGAGTAGTTCCCCAAAGTTCTTTCCAAGGTTCTATGGAGTAAAATTTCTCTTTGGTCTCATCCCCCTTCTGCAAACCACAGTAACTCCCTTCCTCCCTGTTGACACCTCCTTCTTTTTGTTCTTTCATGAGTCAGTTATCTAACCTAAAACACTAATTTAAGACCAAAAACACCCATGTATGCTCTCCCACAATTGCTGCAGATCCAAAATTTTGGACATACCCAGGTTAGTGGAGATTATGGGTTCATGTGCTTTAGCAATTTTAGTCAAGTAGTGATTGAGCAGGTCTGTAAGGAAGACTAATGTCTCTCTTCATGAGTCTTAGACTCCATCCTGTGACCTCTGTATATGGGTCACTTGGAGGCTTCAGGATATGATTCCAGAGTTCTAGGAACCATGTAGAAACTAAAATCTTTTCATGACCCCACTTCATATATCACCAAGTGCTATCTCAATGGTTCCTCATTTCTTGTACCCATTCCCAGTTTCCAGAGACAGCAAAACAGACTTACTTGAAGGAGAGATAGATACCTCACAGACTACTACACTTTTTTTCTTTAGAATTATGTTTTACTTACTTATTTTTTTTCAAAAACAGGTTAAAATAGCTGTCATTTGGATGGTAATATGTTTCCAGCCTTTGACACCGCCTATCACATTAGAATTAGTTTGCATTGGGAAAGCAGGTACACTATATGCTACCAATGTTAAGACCTCTTATGCCTTGACAAATTGCTTTGCTTATTAAAATTAGTTGGGGTAGAAAGACAAACTTATATCCAATATTTGAACATTCAAACATCAGTCCTCTAAAAAAAATCTGCCTAAAATACTATATACATACAAATAAGCTTAACCAAATAACGTCTCATCTAAAACACAGTCTGTGTTTCTCAGTTAGCAGCATGAGGTGATTTTGAGTTTAGATGGAACATTCTTTACAAACGTTCAAATGACTCAGAACTTCTTCCCATACTTTTATTCAAAGAGAGCTTCAAGCTTACAGGAAAGTGGTAAGAATAGGCAAAATGCACAGAACACTCTTTGTTTTCCTGGCTAACAACATGAAACATTTGTTTCATCCTTTGAGTGTTTTCTTTCCCTCTTCTTTCATGTGTGTAGATAGAGAACATGTGCACATGTATGAATTCATACACCTATGAACATGCATATTTTTCTAAGTCATATGAGAATAATAAAGAAAACCATGATGAGTGTCCCTTTACCACCAAATGCTTCAGAAAACCCATTTTATTTCATTTCTTTAAGACTTTTGTACAATGAGTTTTGGTCATATTTACCCTACTGTATGAAACCCTCCCAGATCCACTTTCTTTTCCCTTTTCTTCTCACCTAACTTGGTGTCTTTTGTTTTTCTCAATCAACATTAATTTGTACTGTCCAGATAGTTTTACACTGCAGCAAGCCTGACTTATTAGGGGCTATTCTCTTAGGCAAAATTTACCCACCCTTTCTACAGCTATTGGGTAACAGATGTCAATAGCTCCTCAGCTGTGGGTGAAACTTCTTGTCCATTCTCCCCTCCATGCTGGGATTTGATCTGAACCAGGCTTTCCCATTTCTTGTGCATGACTTCACAACTGCTGGGAGTTCATAGGTGCAGTTGCCCTGTTGTACCCAGAAGACACTATCTTGTACTCACCACTGCCTCTGACTCTTACACTCTTTCTATGCCCTCTTCTTCAGTGATCTCTGAGCTTTGAAGATGTTTCTGTATACAAGTTCCCATTAAGGATGAACATCAAGGATTCTTTTGTTCTCTGCGCCTTGGCCAATTATGAGTCTCTGTATGGATCATCGTCTACTACAAATACAAACTTCTCAGATGAGGACTGAGAGATACATTGGTCTATGGGTACTATAATAAGCTATTAGGTGTTGATTTAATAATATGCCCGTTTAGAAAATTATAGTGATATGTTCTCCCTTAGGCCTATTGCCTGTCTAGCCATTGTGTTATCTGCCTGATAATGGTGCAGGTAATTCATCTTGTGGCATGTGCCTTGAATCCAATTAAAAGTGGGTGATCTCATGATATTCAGGCACTTACTGCACCATTGGTTATGCCTTCCAGGCAGTCACTGTAGATCGCTAGGCTTGATTGATGGTTATTTTTCTCCTCCAGTTGATTGCATATCACTTTCCCGTATTATGAAAGCTAGTCAGTATGAATGAAGCTTCCAGGTCAGTACCTGCTTGATTGCTGCATGTTCTATTATTCAAGGATGTGAGGTCTTTGGCAATAGGGTTTTGGCATCAAGTTCTAGAGGGCAGTCATGAGCACTGGCTATGGATTCGGGCAGCCATGAGCACTGGCTACAGACTGCAATGTTTAGGTGTCTGTGGAACCCCACTAGCCAAAAACTCCAAAAAAAGTAAGCCATTGCTAGCACTAGGTTTCTTTTTTTGTTAGCTGTGTACTCTAGTAGGGACACTGTGACCCCATTATGGAATAAATCTATTTCTAATCCTTTTATATATGTATCTAGATGTACTTTAGGAATATTCTTCAGTAATAGGTTTACATATGAATTTTTCAGAAAAGTCTTTGGAGTTGGTGTTTTTAATAGCATTTTCCATGTGATATCTTTTTAATGTCCTTAAACTGGAATATGTCCCCAGTATTTCTTTTACTTCCAAAGCATCTGAACTTTTAAAGAGTGTGGCCAATCCTACTCTCTGCCTCATTTATTAAGGCATTATTTTTATTGATTTAATCCATTATTTTCTCAAACATGATAAAGGTTTCATGCTCTGGCCCAGTCTATAACCAAGGTATTGTTACGTCACGGCCTAAGCACCCACGTCAGAGGCTTAGATATGCTGCAGTGGTGATATCTATTGTTTTTTCATTGGTAAAGTGTTGTCAGTGCCCCCTGTGTGCTTGCTATTTCTTTTCCTTTATAATCAATCAGTAGAGAGATATTTTTGATTTTGAGCCTATCCTTTAACAGCTGAGTTATCTCTCCAGCCCTGAGAGATATTTTTAAAACATAAAAATATCCAAATCTTTCTTAATATGTCTCCTTTGTCTCAGCACCTGTTGACAACTCTAACCTAGACCATTGATGATTCTTTTCCAAATCAACTATTATTATGATGACCTTATAAAATTATGGCTTTCCAGGCTGTTGCTCCCTTGAATCTATAATTTGGCACATAGCATTGCATTTTATGTTTTTTGTTATCCTTATTTCTATGTTTATAGATATAATTTAAAATGTGTACATATACACACATGTACATATATGTATACATATAGACACTCAGATATATGCATACTATACATACAAAATAAACCCAATATAGTGTGTGCATTTACATATATATATATACACAAACAGATATGTGTATGTATGTTTATTAGGAATTATATGAGAAAACTGATACCTCCAATTTTAATCTATTGTCACAGAATTCTTTTAGGCCTTCTCTCAGTCTAAATTCCTTTGCTTCCTCTTCCATAACGAGTCTTACCCCTTTAAAATGTGCACTCTTGAGCTTGATTCCATATCTTTAAAGTACTGCAAAAGTTGATTTTTCTATATCTCTTCAAAAAGTAAAATTACCAAAGCCCCATCATGTTGCCTTTTTCTGCCCACACCAGATGGAGTATATACAGCTGTCTTTGCATCTCTTGAGTGCATTAGTTCCACAGTTGCTGTGCTTATTTTCCCTATAAAATAAAGTAGATCCTATTGCTGTTCATGGTGTTTCTTTATGTCTTGTTATCTATTTTCTGCTCTAGTCTCTTTTTCTAAATCTTCATTTATATAACTTGTTTTGGGGGTTATTTACATAAGTTGATATATGATTGATAGGTACATATAGGGTAGATATTATCTGTCATGTTAACTATATTAAATAACTTTTAAGTATGAAAGAAAGTGAACTCCGTACATGTCAGAATACATTTCTGTGTTCTGCATATTTCAAATTTTCATACTTTATTCACTATTCATGTAATATTTGAACCAGGTGGATCATCAAAGTCTCTCTGAGACTTTTGCTGAGAAGCAAATATGACGCTCACTTCTGATTGAAGAGAATGTGATATCTTAGACCAAATGCTCAATAGTGACATATAACTCCTCACATGTACTGACCTAGTTTGCTTCACAGTGATCATAACGTGCAAACCTGCTGTGTGACCATGGGAAGGTAACTATTAATTAGAGCAATTCTCCTTGTTCCAAACTCTTCCCTGCCTTCCTGCCATCCCTGAAATATATCTACCCACTTACTAAAGTCCAGGTGCAAGACAACCTGGACTATGGTTGCAGGCTCCACATCGACCACTCTGCTTTTGACTATTTTTTATATGTTTTTTTATAATTTATTTTTTATTTCTTCAAGTTACATCTCAATCACAATCCCCTCCCTACTCCCCCCTCCAGTCCCACCCTCCAACTCTCTTCCCCCTCAACCTCCCATCCCCTTCCTTTTTTTTTTTTACGTTTAAGGTATATCTTTTCCCCCCAACAGCTACCCCTTTCAGTCCAACAAATGGTTCTTTCTCTTATAACAATAAATACAATACAAAACAACAGAAATAAATAGGCCACAATTATGAGAGGTACATGGCATAGCATATATTCCCAATGTCCAGTCCATATGTATTTGGCACCTGACTTTAACATTCTACTATCTAACCATCTCCATGAGTTTAAAGTTCTATATCTAACTCAGCTTTCATACTAACTTGCATCACAATTTTAAAAACATCTTAGATCCAGAACATCCTCTTGATTCCTAAACAACTCAAAATTTAACTATGAGACTCTAGCTATCTATTCTTCAACTACCTCAGAGACCTGAGAGGGAAATATATCTGATTATATAGGAAGTGCAGGGTACACAGCTTCCAAAACTAAAAAATGACACACCAGTGGCTGCCTGGACAGTTCCCATTTTCTCCCCATACATTACAGCATCAATCTTCAGCCATTTGGCCCCGTTTCTCTGACAGGTATTGATTGTAGAGCAGGAATTATGAAGGACTTGCCTACCCTGTCTTGGCAGACTAGGCTGTCGACTTACCTGCTTCCAAGTTTTGTCCCGTGCCACGTGTTTTCACCTCCAATCTACTTTGTAATATTTCTCTCCACCTACAGTGTTTTCTACAAGACCTTCACATGACCTACTGCATGCCTCAGCATACACAAGTCCTGATCTAGATGTCACTTTTTCTTTTTTTTTTTATCATTTTTTTTTTTTTTTGGTTTTTCGAGACAGGGTTTCTCTGTGTAGCCCTGGCTGTCCTGGACTCACTTTGTAGACCAGGCTGGCCTCGAACTCGCAAAGATCCGCCTGCCTCTGCCTCCCAAGTGCTGGGATTAAAGGCGTGCGCCACCACTGCCCGGCAGATGTCACTTTTTCAAAGAGGCTATTCCTGAATACTCGCGCACGCACGCACTTGTCTTTATCCCCTTAGTCTATTCAGTTGTCTTTTGAGGCAGTTAATCTTGCTTGAACGAGTATCATACACTCAGTTTTCACTTTTCTTATTTGTTTTTCCCTCCAGCATTAGAGCAGTCTGTTCTTTCACTGTATTTATGAGAGGGACCCAGCCTGTAGAACAGCATCTAGCATGAGGAAGAGGCTCAAGAATATTTTTTAGTGTATGCTTGCTGCTTCCCAGACCTGACACTAGACAATGAAAGTCCGTTAGAGAGGGGTTAACTGAGCATTCATGTGAAGAACTCACCCCTACTATGTCAATGATAGTATTTTATCTGTCACATCTTACAGTCTTTGTATAGAAAGAACATGGGCAGGCCAGAGAACAGTGTTCTTGGACTATCTCAGATTTACACTGACTCTACTCTTGTTTATTCTCTTTATCCCTCAGCTGCATCAACTTGAGTTTTACTGTCTTCCTGATGCTCAACATCTACTTTATCCATGGTCTTCCTTAAGCTACTCCCACCAAAACTAAGTGAGGTATTTATCTGCTGGTTCTACTTCATACATAATTCATGTGTGTATTTAATGCCACATTATGTACATATATCAAAACATCACCTGTGCTCCAAAACTATACAATTATGACTTGTCAAACATAATAATAATACAAAATTTTAAATGCAGTTAAAAATAATTAAACATCATTTTTAAAAAGAGGGGACCATTTATTGTTCACTGCTAGATCCCAAGTGCTGGGTACACTAGATTTAACCTGATGAACTACAAGGCTATACCAAAACTTTTGGATATTTAAATAAATGAAAAAAATGATTCAATGACAGTTCCCAGTTTATATTCCCTCTACATTAATGGATATGCCTAGGACATCATGTATAGTGCTGAGGACTCAGAAAATAACCAGTCTCTGTTCTACAGCAGTTCCTGAATCCCATGACCTTTGCCTTTGTTAGTTTGCATAAGTTGTTGGGCAGTAACTACCGTCTTCTAGGAAGGAATCCTCCCTTCTCAGGGGTCTTCACTGCCCTCAACGCCAATTAGACAATGCCTGATAACTTCACCTGGCATTCCACACACCAGCATCTGGATCCCACCCCTAACAAGCCCCATGTCTCCTCTTGAATCTGCCATTTCTAAGTACCAGCTGATGGCTGCCCAGACAGAAGCCATCTGCTGGTTATCAAGGAAAGTTAAATAAGCTGAGGAGCTCTAGGGAAGTCTAGCAAGAAAGAGCACCATATGCATAGAGAATGGCCCCTGTGACTCAGGGTTCATTATGGCAATGTTGCGCAGGCTTCTCTTGGGATTGCTAAGTTGATTGACTCAGGGGAAGCCCCTCTGAATCAGCCTGCCTTTGTGATCCTCACGGGCTCAAGGACAGCCCCACAGAAGTTCATTCTATCTCTCTGTCAGTCAATCTGTCAGAGTCTTGTTAGCTCCCAAGGTGATCCTAGTGAATGGCATTAGTTAGAATAAACCACACAATACTTCCTGGGCCTTGTCTTGCACAGTCAGTGGTGAGAAGAAGAGACATGGCTTCTCTTTCCACTATGATCATCAATGGAGTGATCAGATTCATGGTTTGGAGGGCAGCTCAGGGAAGCTGAGGACAGGATATAGTTCTAAGTGGTTCTTAGAGAGCCGAGCTGTCACCTGAAGTTAATGAATGGAAGTTAACCAGTGTGGGCAGAGTGGATACTGAGAGTATGGGAGATTTCCAGAGGTGTTGCCATGGTGGATACTAAGAGAAAGACTTGGGACTCTGGAACTTTTCCATGCTAAGTGGTTCACAGAGTGGAGTCAACAGGATTTTCCCAGAGATACTTTGGAGTCTGCTCACTGAGATGACTCAGTGGGTAAAACAGCTTGCATCGCAAGCCTAAAGACTTGAGTTTGATCTGTTGGATCCCTGGTGGAAAGAAAGACCTTCCAAAATTGGTCCTCTGACCTCCCCCCCACATGCATGTGGGGGTGAGGGGAAGGAAAGAATAAAAAATATTTTTTTAAGATAGAAATATAACTGGGGATTCATTCATGAGTGTATTGCAGGCAAAGGCATTCAAAAACATCCAATGCATATGCAAATGCACAGAAATGAGAAAGTGAATGTGCCTACATGTATCTACAATTTATCCCAGTGGCCTGAGATAAAATGTGTCCAAAACAGGGACACAATACTCAGAGGCAGGGTAGAAAGGCAGATTAAGTCAATCTTTGTAGCCTTGAGAGTTTTGTTTTTGTTCCTTAAATCAATAGTTTACAAAGTAGATTTGTATTAGTAACAACTGTACAAGGTTCTCCACTGGGATATTGAAAAGATTTTGATAGTAGTAGTATTGCAAAGCTGGGAATGGGGCTCAGTTGGTAAGGTACATACTACATAAACTGAAGACATGAGTTTGAATCTCTAGAACCTATTTAAAAGCCAGACGTAGTGGCACACTCTTGTAATCCCAGTGTTGGGGAAACAGAGACTTCAGGAGACTTTCTGGAGCTTACTGGCTAGCTAGTTTGGCCAAATGGATCAGGTCCAGAGACAGATTCTATTTCAAAAAGATTGGTAGAAAGTATTAGAGTGACTTCCAGAAACTCACCCACATTCCTACATATGTTCACAGCATACACTAAACATAAAATTAATAATAATAATAATGCCACAATAATCATTAAAATGAATTACCCAAGCAAACTGAATGTAGAAGTGTGCTGACCTATAAAATTTCAAAAATATCAAATACAACCAATAACTTTCCTCTCATTGAAAATATGACAATATAAGGTCTAGTTTAGATTCTGCATAAGTTATGTAAGTATTGCTTGTGCGTTCTGTACCCTACATGGTTTATAAGTATCACAGGATGGGCACCTAAATAAATCTGTGTTGTGGGTACACACAATCCAGCTGTGTGAAGTCACTGTGGCAGGAAAAGGATATCCCTCACTGTGGAATAGAGAGATTAGGTTTGGAAAGCCCATTCTAACACCTACTTGGAAGCTTACTGAACAAGGAAAAAATGGAACTGGAAAACCATCAAAGGGACATTTAAGTACCCCAAGTGGGAAGTAGGAGCCTGAGCTAGTTGTTTTAATTGCATAAAATTATTGAGATAAACAGAAGGTAAGAACATTTTAGACTCTAAGTGGTAGTTCATGCAGATAATCCCAACACTTGGGAGGTGGAAGCTGGAGTTTTGAGAGTTCAATATCAGTTTTGGCTACATAGAAATTTCAATGCTAGACTAGATCCTGCATGAGAACTTTTCTTTAAAAAACAAGTACTTTCTTAGCATGCCCAAGGCCACCAGTCTCCCCTAAAAAGAATATTTTAAATCACAAAGCATATACCTCCTTCCTTGAGATCACATGTTCTTAGGTTCTGGAAGATACAAAAGCCAAACCAAACACTTTACGACCCTGAAAAACTGACAGTGGCGAGGGCTCAGGAACATACAAATGTTTTAGCTGGGCTTTCCAGATACAGAAATATCCTCTAATAGAAATGGTTGCATAACACATTAACACCCCAAGTCCATATATTCAGAAACTTGGTGAGCAGGAAGCAGGTGGCTTTATTTGGAACATAGGACAGGAAGGAAGCACTGGTTCAAGGTCACAAAGGGCCAGGAATGCTTCACTAGCTAATGTATCTGTGCTTTATCCTGAAGTCATTTCAGATAATGTATTTTTCAATAAATACGTTGGTATGGGCCGAGTCTTTCCAATCCTAAAGCAAAGTGGAGGAAAACTCAGGGATATGGCTTGCTTTGTAGTTTCACGCAGTGACCACAAGAGGGGGATGTAAAGCCATCACATCTCAGATGTGCTCAGGCTCAACATTTCAACCTGATTTCTCCCTGAGGTTTCCAAATCACTGACCTTTGGGTGCTGTTGTGTGTTGTCTGAATGCATTTTTAGACATAATAACAGTACTCTTACAGTTTTCACTAGGCCTTAATATTCTCCAGGTCGAATGTAAATCTATTGGGCTAGTTTGCAACTACACAGATAATATACACGGATGCCGTTGCACAGGGCTCAGCAGCAGTCACTAACATTCGTTGTACAGAATTCAGCACATCGTGTAGCTTAACCCCATGTCCTCTGCTTTACAGATAAGAAAAATAATTCCCAAGTAGTGCCATGGCTAGAGGGAAATCAGTTGGGAAATAAAAATAGCTAGATAGCACTGTGTCCAAACACTGTCTTGGAAAATATCTTTGGCCCGCGTGACTAAATTTCCCATGTCACCTTCTTTAGACCAAATTCATTTCTAAATTGTTTTAGAGTGCTCCTATAACTCTCAGTGGTAAATACAAACCACATGTATCAAATAGTATCATTATAATTTTAAAGGTTAAATTTTCATAGTTAGAATTGTGTTGGGGCTATTGGGACTCTAAAGGACGATTTTGTTAGTATAGACTAGTCTATTTTCACCGTATGAAGTATAATCTTTTTAAATCTTTGACAGACTCTTTCAGTTTTTGTTTTTGTGTACTCGCTTCTTAGACTGATTTTTGGGATTTATTTATTTACTTATTTATGAGCTTAGTCTGCAACAATGGTTCTTGAGCATTTACTGTGGGTTTTCAGCCCAGAATTCCCAGCCTGGTCCAGTACAAGGCCCAAAGCCCATGCTTCTCAGCCAGAAGATACAAGCCACACCAGTTCAGGCAGAAAAGGGTAGTTATGTGGGTGGCAGTGGCAGCAATGGGGCTGCTAGCACTAGGAGATGTAGCCCAGGCAACAGCCAGGAAGGAGCCTGGAACCCATGTGAACCTGGCCAACCAGGCAAACACCAATGGCAGATCCTTCATGGAAAGAAGAGCACTTCTCCCCACGCCCAAAATAAACAGGCTCAGACTTATTATTATTATTATTATTATTATTATTATTATTATTATTATGAGACTCAGACTTTTATCACAGGGGAGAGAGAGAGAGAGAGAATTTACTTCTGGAATCAGGAGTATTATATAGCTTTGGGTAGTGGGAAGGAGTTTGGGAGGTGAACGTGTTTCATTCACTGGCATTGTCTAATCCGAAGAAAGGAAAGGTAATGCCTAATTAATTCATGGGCACTGGGGGTAAGGGAGAAATACTCCAGGGAGGGTAGAGGTCTAGACAGATGTCATTAGCTGAAAGTCAAGACACCAACAAAAACCATTAGTCTGGGGAAGCTAGAGAAGGATTAGGCCTCATGACACATTTTAGGGGATCTAAGATCCTCAAATCAGAGTAAAGAGGGGGCTCTACTGAACAAAGGCTCAACGGAACTCAGTTTTATTTCCCAACTGAATTCCCTCTAGCCATGGCACTACTTGGGAATTATTTTTCTTATCTGTAAAGCAGAGGACATGGGGTTAAGCTACACAATGTGCTGAATTCTATACAACGAATGTTAGTGGCTGCTGCTGAGCCCTGTGCAACAGCATCCGTGTATATTATCTGTGTAGTTGCAAACTAGCCCAATAGATTTACATTCGACCTGGAGAATATTAAGGCCTAGTGAAAACTCTTTATTCTAGCACAGAGCTCAGGGGTCTTCCAGCAACTCCAGACTTCCACCCTGTCAGCAGAAATCCCCACAACTTACTGTGTCTAATCACTAGTAATATCATCAGGACCCAAACAGAATGGAAGCTGTCCTTGAGGAGCTCAGTTCCTCATGGGGAACAGAAACCATCCACACCTGTGCTGCCCCGAGTGAAGGAGAGGATGAGGTTTGTGCAGGTGACTGAAGAAACACTGTTGAGATGGTTTCTGAGCAAAATCCCGAAGGAGAACACAAACAAAGCCATACAGCGGCCCAGCTCTGCAAATAGGGAAGGGATTAGGAGACAGGAATATGCCGACTACCTTCATTGAGGGAGAATGAAAGGAAGTAGTGTGCAAGGTCTGGGAGATTGCAAAATTCAAATAAATGAGCCATGGCGAAGACTTTAGGTGAGAAAAGCCAGTAGACAGCTGCTTGAGCAGCTCTCTGGTAAGATCTGGTTTTGTTTTTTAATGATTTGTTCTATGGAGATTGGGCATGAACATCAACAGGACAAGCAGAAAGGAGAGAACTGAGAGTAGCATCAGTGGAGATAGTGAGAAGGGGCTGGAGGATGGATCTATTGTCATGGTAGATTCAACTACATTTGCTAATTTGCATTTGAAATCTCAGAACTAAAAAAATGCACAGTAGAAATTTTAGCCTGAGAATCAGAAGACTGGAAACCTGAGATGGGAGAAGACTTTGTAGTTAAATAACTAAGTTAAATAGTTAAGTTACCTTATTTATTCATAATAGCCAAAAACTGGAAACAACCCAGATGTCCCTCAGCTGAGGAATGGATAAAGAAATTGTGATACATCTATACAATAGAGTACTACTCTGCTATCAGAAACAAGGATGTCATGAAATTTGCAGGCAAATGAATGGAATCAAAAAAGATCATCCCGAGTGTCCTAACACAGACCCAGAGAAACTAAGTATCAAGGAGGCCTGCAGGGATGATGCTTGAATCCCTCTAAGGAGGGAAGATAAAATAGACATTGGAAATGGATGGAGAGTGGTATCTGGACAAGAACCCAACATTACTGCCATCCGAGAAACCTTATCCAGCAGATAATCAGGCAAAAATCAGGGAGTCTTGAGGAAAAGATAGGGGAAGGTTTGAGGAAACCAGAGCAATCAAGGACTCCACAAAAAGACCCACATAACCAAACAACTCTGACACAAGGAAGCTTAAAGAGACTGAACCGCCATGCAGAGAGCTTACAAGGACTGGCCCTAGTCCTGTTACATACATGAAGCTGACTGGCTACTTGATTCTCAAGTCCCTAACAATTGGAATGGAGTCTATCCCAGACATAGATGGTGTCAACTCCCTCAGGAGCTCATGTTCTTACCAGAGCTGCCTTATTTTGCCTCAGTGGAAGAGTAGGCACTTAGTCTAGATGGAGCTTGATGTGACAGAGTGGATTGGTACTGGGTGGGGGGGGGGAGGATATGGGGGAAGTGGGTGGGAGCTTGGGACTGGGAAGAGGGGAGGGAGAGGGATGGGGACTGGAATGTAAAATGTTTTAAAAAAATCTTTAAAAATAAATAAATAATAGAATAAAACACTTTTTACTAGCCAGGCCATAGGATTCCTAAGTTGGTAGTGAAAATCATAATTAGAGAATGTTTAGGAAACTTGGCCTTGTTGTACAGACCTGCATTCCAGATTGTTACGCATTTGAGATGAGAGAATAACTACAAGTTTGCAGTTAGCCTGTTCTATACAGCAAGTTTCAGACAGAAAAATCTAAAACAAAACAAAGGTTTGGAGTGGGAAATCTAACATTAAAACATGCTAACACAAAAACTACACTTCTGTAATTTCCAAAATGTCAATAGTAGTAGCAATAAAACCAATGGGAATTCCTCATAGTCACAATAATAGGTAGAGGATCTATAGTCAGGCAGATATAGATGATAGATAGGTAGATAGATAGATAGATAGATAGATAGATAGATAGATAGGTAGGTAGGTAGATAAACAGGAAAGCAAATTGATTAACAGAATGATAGGTAGGTAATAGATGACAGACAGATTATAAATAGATATAGATGATAAATAAGTAGAAAACAGAAAGAAAGGGAAACTTTACTTTTTGTAAGAAGTAACAACTAATGTCCTTTTCAGAGGTGTGGCTTTGGTCCAGATACAAGGGCACAGGAAGTTCTAAAACCCTCCAAATACCTGCCAGTCTATTTAGCTCCTCGCCCACTTTGCTAAGCTACCCCTCCCTCACCCAAGGCAGGAGTTTAGAGTAGAAAATTCCAAGCAGTCACGATTGCCTGGGAGGCCATGTGTCAAGTCAGAGTTATAATAAACAGGACATAAGACATGGAGATGAGTTAATGCAGGGTTTTGGTAAGGCACAGAGAGGAACATGGGACTAGATATGGGAGATTATACCTTCCTGATATTGGGCAATGAGGAACTGGAGGAAGCACTGTGTGTCCAAACATTATTACATTATTATCTCCTGTTTGGCTTTCACTACTCTGAGTCTATGGATCTCTCTCTCTCTCTCTCTCTCTCTTCTCTTTCTCTCTCTCTCTCTCTCTCTCTCTCTCTCTCTCTCTCTCTCTCTGTGTGTGTGTGTGTGTGTGTGTGTGTGTGTGCTCTGCTCTAATATGTTGTGGGTTGGTACCTTACTGAGTGTCAAGGAAGGAGTTTTGTTATAAAAGTGAATTGTCACTCTGCTTCACAACCACCAGAGGAAAGGTGCTTTATTCTGTGATGTGGCCCCATTATGCTATTATGTCAGACTTTATTACCAGAGCAAAATGAGAAGTACCAGTTAATGAAATCCTCTGAACCTGTGATTCAAAATAAGTATATTCTGCTTAGAAACTGTTCATCTTCTGCACTGTAGTCCATAGAGCAGGATAGCACACCTACTTTGCTTTATGCAGATGAATATGCCACATTTTTATACTTCCTAGCTCTTTTGCAAGGAATCTGTCTCCTTGTCTTAAGTGCAGCTAGCATTTCTGGGTAATTAACACTCAACTAGAATGGCAGTTCCTGATCAGAAAGGTCTTTCTTGGCCACCAACCTCTAGAGGTCGCCAGGAGCATTTGTGTGTCAAAACTTCCTTTATTTTTTCTCAATTTACTCAGGGTTATCTAACTTTAATATGTCATTTATTAGTTTATAGTGAGCTCCTTTCAACCTAGACATAAATTTGATAAAAGCCAGGACATTGTTCTCTTACCTGCTGCATTTATAGCCAAGAACATAAAGTTAAGACAGCCTCACTCTTAATAAAGCCTTAATAAATGTCTGTGACAGAGGAAGAAAACATCCTTATCAGCTGTTATGAACCCATTTATGGTCTTCCACTTATACTGAACTATGGCAAAGTTAAAACAGCCTACACACCTGGTCACAGGGACTGTTCATGGATTATAGTAAGAGTTGCTGTAAAAATCGCTTTATTGAGGCAAAATGTTTAACTTCTTACATTTATTTGGACTGAGGTAAAATACACCAAAGCCTGCTGCTAGTCTTCTTAATATGCTAATAAGCTGGGATATGTGTGCATAATATGTGTATGTACATATAAATATATATATGTGTGTGTTCACAGTAAATTTACATATGCATATATATCTTTCATATATTAGTCTACATATATAACATGCTGTATTCTTAACATGAAAATAAATATAGGTATACTTGATTATATATGTGACCATTTAATATCTTTCTTCATTCATATCTTAATAGTACCATAGATTTATTGAGAAGTTGGATATTTTCCACTGTGCAACTTATTGATGAGGTTATAAATCAAGTCATATGTGATGGGTTGCTCTAACTGAACACAATTTAGAATGACTTTGGGATAACTCTAATCAAACAAGTTATCATATTGTATAATAAAAGCTTCAACATATTGCCAAAAGAAACTGAAGCTGTCAGAAAATAGAAAGATCTCTAGATGTCCTGTGCTCATGGAGCATTGGGATTAATATAGTAAAAATGTCCATCCTACGAAAAAACAATCTACAAATTTAACAGAGTCACCATCAAAATATTTCATGGGCTGCTGAGTATAATGTATTTTTTTTGGTGTTTGGGTAACATATTTTGTAGATATCTGATATATATGTCATTGATTCAACTGTTTTTCTACTTATTTTTTGTACATATAACCAGTATTTCAAAGAAAAAGGTGTGTTGAAATCACCTCCTATTTTTGAGTTAGAATAAGTCTGTACCTTTGATTCCAGTAGCACATTTTTTTGTGAACTTGGATGCATCAGTTTTAGTAATAATGCATGTTTAGTATCATAATGGGTTTCTTCAATTAATATTAATTTGCCTTGATTAAGATGAAGTGCCTTTGTCTTTTTTTTAACCAGCTTTAACTTAAAGTCTGTTTTGTCAGATATTAGAATGACAACACCTACTGCTCTCTTGTCACTTGTTTAGATGAGAACAGGCTTTCCAACCTTTGACTTTAGGGTGGTGCCTATTTTTAAAAATAAGACAAATATTTGGGAAACATAAAAAATTGGATTTTGTTTTTTATTTTTTGCTTTATTTTTTATTTCTTCAAGTTACATCTCAATTGCAGTCCCTCCCTATTCCACCCTTCAGTCCCACCTTCCCACCCTAACCCCCTCATCCTCTTCCCTTTTTTTTAAGTTTAAGTTATATCTTATTTCCCCCTACAGTTTCACCTTTCAGTCCAACAAATGGCTTTTTCTCTTATAATAATAAATACAATACAAAACAACAGAGGTAATTAGGCCACAGTTTTGAGGGTTATTTGGCTTAACGTACATTCCCAATGTCCACTCCATATGTATTTGGTACCTGACTTTAACCTTCTACTATCTAACCATCTCCATGTGTTTAAAGTTCTATATCTAACTCAACATTCATACTAACTTGCAACACAATTTGAAAAGTATCCTCTTAGATCTATAAAACTCTCTTGACTCCTAAACAACTCAAAATTTAATTATGAGACTCTAGCTATCTGTTCTTCAACCACCTCAGAGACCTGAGAGGAATAAATATATCTGATTTTACAGGAAGTACAGGACCTGTAGCTTCCAAAACTAAGAAATGACATACCAGTGGCTGCCTGGACAGTTCCCATTTTCTCTCCATACATTACAGCATTGATCTTCAGTCATTTGGCCCCGTTTCTCTGATAGACATTGATTGTAGAGCAGGGGTTATGAAGGACTTGCCTACCCTTTCTTGGCAGAGCTAGGTTGTCAACTTACCTGCTTCCAGGTTTTGTCCTTTTTGGACAGCATTCTGTCTACAGTTGGAGCAAGGGGCTTTTCCTACCAAGAGATAGGCTTGCGACTAATTCAATCATCTCCCACTGGAGATTCTTCGATGCTCATCTTCTACTTGGGGTAGAATAGGGGGTGCTGTCAGGAGTTGATATGTCTTGATATAAAAAAAATCTAAAGTTATGAAAACATCTTTGAATGCCATATTCTGCAGATCTCTTGAGGTTTTTGAAGAGGCCCTATCTATCTCTTCTATTAGGGTAAGCAGATGTTGCTTGTCTCTTAGCAGGTTTATTTCTGATTAGCTTAGAAAATAACTAAAATAGGCTGTCATAGTACCTAACCGAATGACCGGCTTGCATAACCATTAGTTTGCATTTCTTAATTATCCTAAATAGTTTATGACAATTAGTAGTAAAAGGCCGAAACATCACATTTCATTTTTTTTTCTTTACCTCCTAACCCTTCCATCCCATTTCTCTGGGGTGGGGTGTCCTTATATAACAGTCCCTCATCTCAGTTGAGAGGTCATATAAGGGCCAAGAGCCTCCTCATTCATTGGGGGTCTACAAAGCAGTATCATCAGTGAAAAGTGTCTCATTGCCCAGGAAAGAGAACTAAAAAACAAACAAACAAATAAGCAGACAAATAGATAAAAAAGACTAAAAATTAGAAAAAAATATATTAAAAAGTCTATGTCCAAGTTCCCTTTGGTGTGTTGGTTGTAGTATCGATACCTTCTACTATATAGCTAAAATCCTACTATAAGTGAATAGATGCCATATGTGTCCTTTTGAGTCTGGGTTAGCTCACTCAGGATGAGCTTTTCTAGTTCCATCCATTTGGCTCAAATTGCATAATTTCATTTTTTCTGATAGCTGAATAATATTCCATTGTGTAGATGTACCACAGTTTTTTAACCCATTCTTCAGTTGAGGGACATCTGGGTTGTTTCCAGTTTCTAGCTATTACAAATAAGGCTGCTATAAACATAGATGAGGAAACTTCATTATGATAATGTGAAGAGGCATTTGGGTGTATACCCAGAAGTGGTATGGCTGGGTCCTGAGGCAAAGCTAATCCAAGTTTTCTAAGATATCGCCAGACTGACCTCCATAGTGGTTGCACAGCCTGCACTCCCACCAGCAATAGAGTAGGGTACCCCTTTCTCCACACCCTTGCCAGCATGTGCTGTCATTTGAGCTTTTGATCTGACAGGTCTGAGATGGAATCTCAGAGTCATCTTAAGTTGCATTTCTCTGATGATTAAGGATGTTGAGCATTTCTACAAGTTTCTCTCAGCCATTAGGGATTCCTCCTTTGTGAATTCTCTATTTAGCTCTGTCCCCCATTTTTTGATTGGATTATTTGGTTTCTTGGCATTTAATCTCTTGAGTTCTTTGTAGATTTTGGATATTAGCCCTCTGTCAGATGTGGGATTGGTGAATATTTTCTCCAAGTCTGTAGGCTGCCATTTTGTTCGAATGACAGTGTCTTTTGCCTTACAGAAGCTTTTCAGTTTTATGAGGTCCCATTTATTGGTTGTTGATCTCAGGTCCTGAGCTGCTGGTGTTCTGTTCAGGAAGTTGCCACCTGTGCCAATGAGTTCAGGGTTTCTCCCACTTTTTCTTCTAGTAGATTTAGTGTGACCGGCCTTATGTTAAGGTCTTTGATCCACTTGGACTTAAGTTTTGTACAAGGTGATAAGTATGGGTCTAATTTCATTCTTTTACAAGTGGACATGCAGTTGGACCAGCACCATTTGTTGAAGATGCTGTCCTTTTTCCATTGTGCCGTTTTGGCTTCTTTGTCAAAAATTAGGTGGCCATAAGTGTGTGCGTCTATTTCAGAATGTTCAATTCGATTCCATTGATCTACTGATCTGTTTTTATACCAATACCATGCTGTTTTTCCAACTATTGCTCTGTAGTACAGCTTGAAATCTGGGATGGTGATACCTCCAGATGTTTTTTTTATTGTGCAGGATTGATTTAGCTATTCTGGGCTTTTTGTTGTTCCAAATGAAATTGAGAATAGCTCTTTCCAAGTCTATAAAAAATTGTGTTGGTATTTTGGTAGGAATTGCATTGAATCTATATATTGCTTTTGGTAGGATGGCCATTTTTATTATGTTGATCCTAGCTATCCATGAGCATGGGAGATCTTTCTATTTTCTAAAGTCCTCTTCAATTTCTTTCTTCAAGCTTGAAGTTCTTATTGTACAGGTCCTTTACTTGCTTGGTTAGAGTTACCTCCAGGTATTTTATGTTGTTTGTCGCTATTTGGAAGGGGGTTGTTTCCCTTATTTCTTTCTAGGCCCATTTGTTTGTTGTATAAAGAAGGGCTTCTGATTTTTTGAATTAATTTTGTATCCAGCCACTTTGCTGAAGGTGTTTACCAGCTGTAAGAGTTCACTGGTGGAATTTTTGGGGTCGCTTATGTATGCTATCATATCATCTGCAAATAGGGATAATTTGACTTCTTCATTTCCAGTGTTTATCCCCTTGATCTCCTTTAGTTGTCTTATTGCTCTATCAAGAACTTCAAGTACTATATTGAAGAGATATGGTGAAAGTGGACATCCTTGTCTTGTCCCTGAATTTAGAGGAAATGCTTCAAGTTTCTCTCCATTTATTTTGATGTTGGCCACTGGCCTGCTGTATATTGCCTTTATTATTTCTAGGTACGGTCCTTGTATGCCTGTTATCTCCAGAACTTTTAGCATGAAGGGGTGTTGGATTTTGTCAAATGCTTTTTCTGCATTGAGCGAGATTATCATGTGGTTTTTTCTTTCATCTTGTTTATATGGTGAATGACGTTGATAGACTTTCATATGTTGAACCATCCCGGCATTCCTGGGATGAAGCCTACTTGATCATGGTGTATGATACTTTTGATGTGTTCTTCAATTCGGTTTGCTAGTATTTTTGCATCTATGTTCATGAGGGAGATTAGTCTGAAGTTCTCTTTCTTTGTTGAGTCTTTGTGTGGTTTAGGAATCAGGGTGACTGTGGCCTCATACAATGAGTTTGACAATGTTCTTTCAGATTCTATATTGTGAAAGAGTTTGAAAAGTATTGGTGTTAGCTCCTCTTTGAAGGTCTGGTAGAATTCCGTGCTAAAGCCATCTGACCCTGGGCTTTTTTTGGTTGGGAGATTTTTAATGACTCTCTCTATTTCCTTAGGGGTTATAGGGCTGTTTAATCTGTTTATCTGATCGTGATTTAGCTTTGGTAGGTGGAAGATATCAAGAAAATTGTCCATTTCACTTAAGTTTTCAAAGATGGTGGAGTAAAATTTTTGAAGTAGGATCGAAATATTCTCTGGATTTCCTCAATATCTGTTGTTATTTCTCCCTTTTCATTTCTGATTTTGTTGATTTGTGTTTTCTCTCTCTGTGTTTTAGTGAATTTGGCTAAGGGTCTGTCTATTTTGTTGATTTTCTCGAAGAACCAACCCTTGGTTTCATTGATTCTTTGTATACTTCTTTTTGATTCTACGTTGTTGATTTCAGCCCTAAGTTTGATGATCTCCTGCCTTCTGCTCCTCTTGGGAGTGTTTGCTTCTTTTTTTTTTTTTTCCAATTCACCCAGTTTAGCTGTTAATTCGCTAATATGAGCTGTCACAATTTTCTTTTTGAAGGCACTTAGTGCTATGAACTCTCCTCGTAGCACAGCTTTCATTGTGTCCCATAGGTTTGGGTATGTTGTGACTTCATTTTCTTTGGATTTTAAGAAGTCTTTGATTTTCTTCTTTATTTCTTCCCTGACCCAGTGGTCCTCTAGTAAAGAATTGTTCAATTTCCATGTGAGTGTAGACTTTCTGTTGATTCTTTTGCTATTGAAGTCCAGCTTTATTCCATGGTGGTCTGATAAGATACAAGGGGTTATTTCAATTTTCTTGTATCTGTTGAGGCTATCTTTGTGTCTAAGTATATGGTCTATTTTGGAGAAGGTTCCGTGAGGTGCTGAAAATAAGGTGTATTCCTTTGTGTTTGGGTGAAATGTTCTGTAGATATCTGTTAGGTCCATTAGGTTCATGATCTCTGTTAGACTCATTATTTCTCTGTTTGGCTTCTGTCTTGATGATCTGTCCATAGTTGTGAGTGGGGTGTTGAAGTCTCCCAATATTAAAGTGTTTGGATCAATGTGCGATTTAAGTTTTAGAACCGTTTCTTTTATAAATGTAGGTGCCTTTGTATTTGGGGCATAGATGTTCAATATTGAGATGACCTCTTAGTGGATATTTCCTTTAATGAGTATGTAAAGCCCTTCTCTGTCTTTTTTTATTAACTTCAATTGGAAGTCTATTTTGTTTCGTATTAGGGTGGCTACTCCAGCTTGTTTCCTGGGTCCATTTGCTTGGAAAACCTTTTCCCAGCCCTTTACTCTGAGATAGTGTTTTTCTTCAATAGTGAGATGTGTTTCTTGTATACAGCAAAAAGATGGGTCTTGTTTATGGATCCAGTCTGTAAGTCTGTGTCTTTTCATTGGCGAGTTTCGTCCATTGATGTTGATGGAAATTAGTGACCAGGGGTTGTTATTTCCCATTATTTTGGTATAGCTGGTTGTCTTGTGTTTCTTTTTGTTTAGTTGCTGTGCAGGTTTCTATTTCAGCTGTTTTCTTGGGTGTAGTTATCTTCTCTGTGCTGGAATTTTCCTTCTAGGATCTTCTGTAGGGCTGGGTTTGTGAGGAGATATTGTTTGAATTTGATTTTGTCATGGAATATCTTGTTTTCTCCATCTATGTTGATAGAGAGTTTTGCTGGGTATAGTAGTCTGGCTGGGCACCTATGTTCTCTCAGGGCTTGTAGGACATCTGTCCAGGCCCTTCTAGCTTTTAAAGTTTCTGAGGAGAAGTTAGGTGTGATTCTAATGGGTCTGCCATTGTATGTGACTTGGCCTTTTTCTCTTACAGCTTTTAATATCCTTTCTTTGTTCTGTATATTTGGAGTTTCTCTTATTATGTGGCAAGAGGAGTTTCTTTTCTAATCTAATCTGTTTGGTGTTCTGTAAGCCTCTTGGATTTTTACTGGCATCTCTTTCTTCAGGTTTGGGAAGTTTTCTTCTATGATTTTGTTGAAGATATTTCCTGGACCATGGAGTCTTCTCTTTCCTCTGTACCTATAATTCTTAGGTTCTGTCTTTTCATTGAGTCCTTGATTTCTTGGATGTTGTGGGTGAGAGATTTTTTAACCTTCTCATTTTCTTTGGATGTTGTACTGATTTCTTCCATTGAATCTTCCATGCCTGAGATCCGGTCTTCCATCTCTTGCATCCTATTTTTGATACTCACATCCGTAGTTCCTGTTCTCTTCCCTTGATTCTCTAGTTCCTCTTTTAACTCTGACTGTGTTTTCTTTATTGTTTCCATTTCTATTTTCATGTCTTGAATGGTATCGTTCATTTTTTATATTTCCTTCTCCAGTTTGCTTGTTTTTGCCTGGAAATCTTTCATTGTTCTGTTCTTTTCCTGTTCAAGCTGAGTCACCTTGCTTTGGAGCTCTTTAGTTGTGTTTTTCTTTGTTTTCTCTTGTAAAATTGTGGCTTCTTTGAATTCCTTCGTAGATTTAAGTTCTTCTTGAAGGGACTCTATCACTTTCCATAATGTAGAATTGTCATCGTTTTCATGTGTTTCAGTTGTGGTGAGGTGGTTCAGGCTGGATGGAATAGTGTTGTTTTCTTTTGTTGGAGATATTTCGCTCTGTTTTTTTTTTTTTTTTTTTTTTGGTCTGGGACCTCTGGCCATGTGAAAATATTTTGCTGTCTTCTGGACTTGGGTCCAAAGGGGCACTTTGTTGTAGAATTCAAGTTGCCTTACTCTACCCCTATAAGGTGAGTCATTCAGCCCCGCCTCCTAGGTGGAGATCTAACTAATCTAGGTGGTGGAGCTGTGTACAAGTAAGCTATGGTTCCCTGCTGGAATGGCCTGTTCTAGTACAAAAGTCCGATATACAACAGTTTCAAATATCTCGCAGTTTGCCCTGGGTTGGTTCCTGTAGTGGGTAAATCTGCCTGTCCTTCAGCCCCAATAGCCTTGCCACTCCCGTGGCTTGGTAACTGTCCAGTGATGTCACAGCAGTGGTGTTGCCATCTACAGTCTGAAGGCACTTTGCAGCCGATCTATGCTCACTTCCAAGGGTCACAACCTTTCGCCAGGTAGTTGGATTGTCTGTGAGAGACCTGGGGGTGCCCAGCAGGGTGGGGATTATCTGTTCGTGGGATCTAAATCTGCCCGCTGGGTTTTAGATTGGAACTTACCAGGAGTCTCTTCTGTTGGGGGATGGGTGGTCCCGTTTCCGGGTCCTGCGGCTTCCTTGTGTGTCCTAGAGTGGGAAGGAGCATCCTTCCCAGGAACTCTCAGTGGTCCCTGGGTAGCTGGGTGAGATTTAGAAGGGATCGTGACGTTTGTACAGCATCCTGCAACACTTGCCGCCTTGTGACTGTTAACCCCGAAATCAAAATACATCCGCACAGGCCGCTGCCATCTTGGATCCCCCCTGGATTTTTTTTTTTTTTTTTTTTTACTTCACTCAGGTAGTCTGTGTCTTTTGATGAGAATATTGAGGTCGATCCTATTTAAAGTTATTATTGGGAGATGTGCAATTATTGCAGCCTTTTTTTTCTGTTTGTGTTACTATTTCTGTTTTGTATTCCATTAACTATGGCTTCATTTTATTTCTTTCTGGAGTAACTCCACTATGCTTATTCCTCTCTTCAATTCAAAGTACTACATACAGTATTCTCCTTATGGTTGTTTTGATGGATATGAGTTATAATATTGTATAATAAAAACTTCAAGATGTTGCCAAAAGAAACTGAAGCTGCCAGAAAATAGAAAGATCTCTAGATGTCCTGTGCTCATGGAGCATTGGGATTAATATAGTAAAAATGTCCATCCTACCAAAAACTATCTACAAATTTAACAGAGTCACCATCAAAATCTTTCATGGGCTGCTGAGTATATATATATATATATATATATATATATTTTTTTTTTTTTTTTTGGTGTTTGGGTGACATATTTAAGTCGTGATTTAAGTTTAAGTTCATGATTGTTCTTTTAAATTCTATGTCCTGAGGTTGATCTAGATAGACCTCCTTAGAGAACACTTCTACAAGAATAGTGGATTTGATGGGATGAATGCTAACTTGTCCATTCATGTTGTTTTTGGAATGTGACTTGGACATGTGGACTTCTTTCTTTGGTGAAAATTTGTCCTTTCTTAGACTGGACCAACAAAGCTCTGCTTCTATACTAGGCTAAGTAAAACTGGAGCATGTGCTCTTTGATTGAACCTAGGCTGTGCAAAATTCTTATGGGAACCTTAGTCTGGAGCTAACCCTGTTGGTATAGTCATGGGAGCAGGTAGAGTTAGTGATGGAATATTCTATTGTTTGTTTACTGTTTTAAACAACCTCAGTATGTGGTCTTGCCCAGCTGCTGAGACTTTCTCCTCAATACTTAATGCAATACTGATAGGTCCCATTCATTGAAGATGCCATGCAAATGATCACAGATGCTGTGTTTATTCTTGTCATTCTGGAAAGAACAGCTACATAGGACCCTGCAATCCCAGAAGTTCCCTTCTTTCTTGCATCTACAAGAAATTTCAGTCAGGACCCATCAGTTTTTCACTCATTTTAATATGATAAATGCATTCTTTCCTTCCTAGAACTCAGTTTGGTTATTACAGTTTCCAGTTAAACAGGCATATACATCTATGATTTGATAAAGTCATTCTCCTTGCTACCTTTGTTTTAGAGTTAGCAAGCTTTCTGATTTTTTTAATGTTTATTTACTACTTCAGATTACATCTCCATCACAGTGCCCTCTCTCCACCCCTCCTGGTACCATCCTCCCACCCTCTCCCCTCTCTCCCACCTATCCTACTCCTCCAGAGTGGGTTGCTCCTACATATCAGCCCCCCTCAGTTCAACAGTCATATGAGGGCTAAGAACTTCTTGCACTGGGGGCCTATATGGCAACTCCATTAGGGCAAAGTGTCCTACTAACAGGTAACAAAGTCTATGTTTCCATTCCTTTTGGTGTGTTGGTTGTGGGATGGTTATCCTGTACTATATGGCTAAAATCCAGTTATAAGTTAAAATCCAGTTATAAGTGAATAGATGCCATGTGCATCTTTCTGATTCTGGGTTAGCTCACTTCAGGATTATCTTTTCTAGTTCCATGTATTTGGCTGCAAATTGCAAGCTCTGTTTTGGTGCTTAAAGTTTCAATAAATTCTATTCTTTATGCCACATAGTTCCTGTTTTATGATATTCCACCCACATAGTCCACCAACCATTACTATCTCATGAGTAACACTCTTGGCTTGTGCAATGCTTTTTTGTTTCCTCGTTTTTGTTTGTTTGTTTGTTGCTTAAACCATGTGCCAGATCAGTTCCTCTTCATGCCACATTAACTCTCCTTGTTGGGATCCAAAATGTTCTTGTACTGCATAAGCCCATAGGATTGCACTGAGTCACACACCTCAACATGGAATGGGGGAAGTACTGTATTTTCTCAACAGAAGTCCCTCAAAAACCAATATCATAAGACGTAAAAACTTCTGCTAATATGCAGCTTCAATCCTGTGTGTTCCACTGAGTTTTGGCACTCAAGAAAATCTACAAAGTACCTGGAAGGTGCTCACCTGGTGAGAAGGAGTAAT
Organism: Lophiomys imhausi; assembly: GCA_907164525.1. NCBI lineage: Eukaryota > Metazoa > Chordata > Mammalia > Rodentia > Muridae > Lophiomys > Lophiomys imhausi. Next base: position 6,697,725 of record CAJQZJ010032273.1, on the reverse strand, counting down.
GCATATACCTGCTCAGGTTCACAGGAGATGAGTGGGAAAGTTTACGCTGTCAAAGAAATCCAGAGACGGAATGAGGTTAAAGTGTTGAGTAGAGACAATTAGAGAAGACATCTTGGTACTGATTCTAAACATAGTCCTGAAAATTCTGGATGCGTGTAGCAGCAATAGAATAATGGTGATCGTTGGGTAGAAAATCACCAATAGACAACAACAAAATCACAATATTTTGAGACTGTAGACGTTGATGGATTCTTGTTGAAAGTAGGAAAGAATGCTTCATCTTTATTGTCTCGTCCATAGCTTAAATATCTCTTAGACAAAGTCTTCTATGTCAGAAGAATTATCTCATTCAAAAATAAATACAGTCGTTATACAAAAAGGGAGATACAGTAGGACTACTGTTTTTAAGTTCTTACATTAGAACTATTTCTAGCTAGACATTTTTTGTTTATTATAACTTTAAATTAGTGGTTTTATCTATAAGTTCATTATGAGTTCAAAACAGAACTTTTATCTTTTTCTTATTTTAAATGTACATTATGTGTTTAAAGCAAACGTTTTTTTATGTCAAGGTTTTTACCAAGAAACACATGTTTGTCTTCTCTTATATAGCTAACCATTTATTCTTTGTTTCTGTATTCATATGGTTTATCTTATCGGACCACACACCTGAATCTCATCTGGACTAAACCTAGAATGAATGTATTTCCATGATCGTTAACTTGTTTCAACATTGATTTTCTTTCCAGTGTAACTCATGTGGTTCAAAGAGCTCTCATAGTAGTTGTTACTAATTTGCAGGAGGACTAGAAGTTACTTGAATCAACTCAGGAATCATTGTCAGGAATCTTAAAATCATCTTCATAAGATTATTCATAGAATCTGCCCAATGCCTTATACCAGACATATGAGAGAAGCACAGAAAGACAATATAGCAACAATAAGCAGTTTGGAGGTGAAAACCCACTCGTCAATCTTGCAAAAATTAGTGGACTGCCTTCAGAAAACGTATTTGTTTGCATCAGGTCTTATCTGTATGTTATTGTCTCTGAGAAGAAGAGGGCATGATTCTCTGGATAAATGGACATGCTTTTAAGGGGATACCAAACATGCACAGCTTTGAAAGTGTTTGGAATGTCATGTGTGCTAATTGCTTATCTCTTGATACATATACCCTCATTCTTTACTCTAGGGACACATCGTGGATGTGCACCTAATTCACATTTGCTAAATTTATTAGGGATTTTCTATAGGGGACTTTCTGGGTTTGATGTGTATTGAAATTGAATTTAGTACATAGGAGGAGAAAACATTTCAAAAAGAATCCACATGGTAAGATGCTTGCCTCCACTTACACACAGTCCTCACAGGCAGCTGAACATAAGTACCGTTGGCTGCACACATGCCTGGCATCCCTGGACACACAGACAAGGGTTCACTCAACTGTGACTAATGAAGTACATTTTAGTTTGTGTAGCAATACGGAAATGTTTTAAGCCTAGATTTTGCAAATGTACCTTTAGTGGTCATAACTGGCCTTCCCTGAATAAAAGAACTCTTTATTCAAATGGAGCAATGCCATGGCCATGGTCATCATAGGGATGAAGGGTAATGCTAGACAGAAACATAGAAATCAGAGTTCACATAAAGAATAAACAATTTTTACTTATATTGCTAATGTTTATTGTTTTACTAGCTAGTAAAGATAGCATTGCGAGCAAAGATTAAATAAACAGTATCTTTGACCTCCTTATATGAGTTCTACCTTCCACATTTCCTTGCCTCTTGGCCTTGGTTTTTCCAGGATGACATTCCTCCAAGTCTTTGCCTTGTGCCTGCAGTTTTCTTCCATCAAGAGGCCATGCCTATATCAGTATTTGGGTGGAAAATCAGGATTCTACCATCTACCCACTTTAGACTTGGTTGCATCATGATGATATTAGCCTCTTTTTCTTAGTTAAGCAATTTTCTCCAGATTCTTTGGATGCAGAGACAATCTGCATTCAAATAATACTAATATTTATATAAATATATAATAGTATCCATATAAATATTTACATAAATGTAAAATAATAATGGTAACTAATATTAAATTCATTAGAATTTTAGTAGCTCAATCATCTAAAATACTGAAGAGACTGAGACATAGTAAAGTAGTTTACAATTCATCAGCAAACTGTTCGCCAGAGACTATTGACAAATCAGAATGTTCTCATGAATACCTTTCTTGATATAATTGCCCAAGTTCAATAGTACTGTTGTATTGAGACCATACTCCATATAATTTTTTTAGAAAATGTGTATGGGTATTTAGAGTTATTATAGGGTAAATCAAAAATTAGATGCAAGTATAATCATTATGGCGATTATTGATCAATCAACATTTAATAGGCTGCATTTGTTACTCTCCAGCAAATTCTATCCTTAAGATCATTCAGTCTTTCTGAAAAGTCAATTGGGTTCTTCCTATCCTTGAAAAAAATTAATTAGCTCACTGGTAAGCTGAGTTGCTTGTACTCCTTGTTTGAGAGCCAGCATCCCTACCATAGAAGAAATTATGATTTTAAAAAGTATTGGGACACTAGCAAATAACAGTCCTATAAAACTTTTAGTTTTAGTTTTCAGTACTATCCAAAAGTACTAAAAGTAAAGCCTGAAAAATGGTCAACATAACAATAAAAATTTAAAATGAGCAAAAGAGACTTAATTTTTTGAATGGGTGTCTACAGTAATTTTAATTATTTTCATAAAGCTTTAGTAGCAGTACTTATAACTGTCATCAGAGGAGATTAATGACTTATGAGAACTCAACTGACTTAAGTAGAGTTTTAACACTAAAGCATTAAATTAGAACGTTGAAGCTTTAGCATTGTGTGATTTGAATAGAAATAGACTTATGTGTCTGAATGTTTGGTCCATGGGGAGTGCACTATTGGGACATGTGACTTTGTTGGAGGAAGTGTACCACTGTGGGGGCAGGCTTTGAGATCTCCTATGCTTAAGCTACTCCCAGTGTGGCACAGCCTTCTAGTGTTGCCTTTGGATCATGATGTAAAACTCCTGACTTTTCCAGCACCATGTCTGCCAGGATGCTGTCATGCTTTCCACCATGATGATAATAGACTAAACCTCTGAACTCTTAGCCAGCCCCTATTAAATGTTTTCCTTTATAAAAGTTGCCTTGGTCATGATGTCTCTTCACAGCAATAAAACCCTAAGACAAGCACCATGTGTATCATCTCTCAGTGTCTTTTATACACCTTAAATCATTTACTCAGACACACCTCACCTAAACATTTTTTTGGGGGTGGAGGGTTAAAACAGGGTTACTCTGTGTAATAGCCCTGGCTGTCCTGGACTTTCTTTGTAGACCAGGCTGGCCTCAAACTCACAGAGATCCTCTTGCCTCTGCATCCCAAGTGCTGGGATTAAAGGTATGCTGCATCACCAAGCCTGGCTCACCTAAAGTTTTTGTTCTAAATATTGGAAATATCTAGCCATTTTAACTATTATTTTAAATTTTTGTCTACTTTTATCTGGTGTCGCGTCCCTCTCGACCGGCAAGAACGACGCAACTCGCAAAAGCTCTTCTCAAGCAGTTTATTCAGGTCCCTTGAAAACAGTCTTCCGAATGCCCGGGCAGACCCAACCCACAGGCTAAATACTAAATGAACAGCCAATCAAGTAAAGCCACGTAGTGCAATCTTAGAGGCCCACGTATGCGGAAGCAAGCCAGATCAGCGGTCTTTGCCAAATATGGACTTGTTTACCACCGAGAGCGCTCACCGTCGGGCTGGTGGAAGGCAGAGACCAGCACCATCTTTAAGGCGCGGCACGTCGCAGCTCTCTACAATCTGGAAACATCTATTATATAAATTATATATATACTATATAAATATAAACATCTATTATATAAATATTTTATGTTTTCAATTGGAATATATAACCATTTTAAACTTTATGAACCTTTTATACATATTTATCTTTTAAAAAATCTATTTAACCTTTATACATATATCCTTTTAAAATTAAATATCCTTTTCTCATTACATTAATTAACCTATTTTAATATCATGAGATATGGGTGTTTATTGAGATTAGTCATTGCAAAGTCAAGTTTTTCTATCATTAATCATGGGTAATAATAAAAAAAGCAACTTTTTAAGTTATTTACAATAGTTTGGTAGTTTTGCATTTAGTTTTTCATTGAAACCTGTTGGTTTCTTACCTATTTTAGTAGAAATCCTATTACTTCTGGGAAAAAGCAAGGCCTGAATTTTATATTTGAAATATTTAGAGGCCACATCAGAATTTATACTTTTTTTCCAAACATAATCTCTTTTATTTTTTCTTTTCTTTTTATTTCTTCAAGTAACATCTCAATCGCAGTACCCTACCTATTCCCTCTCCAGTCCCACCCTCCCACCCTCAACCCCCCATCCTCTTCCCTTTTTTTTTCTTTTAAGTTTAAGGTATATCTTATTTCCCCCTACAGTTTCCCCTTTCAGTCCAACAAATGGCTCTTTCTCTTATAATAATAAATACCATAAAGTACAACAGGTAATTAGGCCACAGTTATGAGGGTTATACGGCTTAACGTACATTCCCAATGACCAGTCCATATGTATTTGGTACCTGACTTTAACATTCTACTATCTAAACATCTCCATGAGTTTAAAGTTCTATATATAACTCAACATTCATACTAACGTGCAACACAATTTTAAAAGTATCTTCTTAGATCTATAACACCCTCTTGACTCCTAAACAACTCAAAATTTAATTATGAGACTCTAGCTATCTGTTCTTCAACCACCTCAGAGACCTGAGAGGAATAAATATATCTGATTTTATAGGAAGTACATGGTCTGCAGCTTCCCAAACTAAGAAATGACATACCAGTGGCTGCCTGGACAGTTCCCATTTTCTCTCCATACAATACAGCATCGCTCTTCAGTCGTTTGGCCCTGTTTCTCTGACAGACATTGATTGTAGAGCAGGGGTTATGAAGGATTTACCTACCCTGTCTTGGCAGAGCTAGGCTGTCGGCTTACCTACTTCCAGGTTTTGTCCTTTTTGGACAGCATTCTGTCTACAGTTGGAGCAAGGGGCTTTTCCTACCAAGAGATAGGCTTGCGACTAATTCAATCATCACCCACCGGAGATTCTTCGATGCTCATCTTCTACTTGGAGGAGAATAGGGGGTGCTGTCAGGAGTTGATATGTCTTGATATAAAAAAATCTAAAGTTACGAAAACATCTTTGAATGCCATATTCTGCAGATGTCTTGAGGTTTTTGAAGAGGCCCTATCTATCTCTTATATTAGGGAAAGCAGAAGTTGGTTGTGTCTTAACAGGTTTATTTCTGATTAGCTTAGCAAGTAACTATAGTAGGCTGTCATAGTACCTAACAGAATGACTGGCTTGCATAACCATTAGTTTGCATTTCTTAATTATCCTAAACAGTATAAGACAGTTAGTAGTAAAAGGCCAAAACATCACATTTCATTTGTTTCTTTACCTCCTAACACTTCCATCCCATTTCTCTGGGGTGGGGTATCCTTATATAAGAGTCCCTCATCTCAGTTGAGAGGTCTTATTAGGGCCAAGAGCCTCTTCTTTCATTGGGGATCTACGAAGCAGTACCATCAGTGAAAAGTGTCTCCTTGCCCGGGAGAGAGAACAACTAAACAAACAAACCAATAAGCAGACAATAGATAAAAAAAGATTAAAAAATTGAACAAATATAACTAATATACAAAAAAATAAAAATTAAAAATTAAAAATAAGAAGTCTATGTCCAAGTTCCCTTTGGTGTGTTGGTTGTAGTATCGATACCTTCTACTATATAGCTAAAATCCTACTATAAGTGAATAGGTGCCATATGTGTCCTTCTGAGTCTGGGTTAGTTCACTCAGGATGAGCTTTTCTAGTTCCATCCATTTGGCTGCAAATTGCATAATTTCATTGTTCCTGATAGCTGAATAATATTCCATTGTGTAGATGTACCACAGTTTTTTAACCCATTCTTCGGTTGAGGGACATCTGGGTTGTTTCCAGTTTCTAGTTATTACAAATAAGGCTGCTATAAACATAGATGAGGAAACTTCCTTATGATTCCGTGAAGAGGCATTTGGGTGTATACCCAGAAGTGGTATGGCTGGGTCCTGAGGCAGAGCTATTCCATGTTTTCTAAGATATCGCCAGACTGACCTCCATAGTGGTTGCACCAACCTGCATTCCCACCAGCAATGGAGTGGGGTACCCCTTTCCCCACACCCTCGCCAGCATGTGCTGTCATCTGAGTTTTTGATCTTAGCCATTCTGACAGGTGTGAGATGGAATCTCAGAGTCGTCTTGAGTTGCATTTCTCTGATGATTAAGGATGTTGAGCACTTCTTCAAGTGTCTCTCAGCCATTAGGGATTCCTCCTTTGTGAATTCTCTATTTAGCTCTGTCCCCAATTTTTTGATTGGATTATTTGGTTTCTTGGCATTTAATTTCTTGAGTTCTTTGTAGATTTTGGATATTAGCCCTCTGTCAGATGTGGGATTGATGAAGATTTTCTCCCAGTCTGTAGGCTGCCGTTTTGTTTGAATGACAGTGTCCTTTGCCTTACAGAAGCTTTTCAGTTTCATGAGGTCCCACTTATTGATTGTTGATCTCAGGGCCTGAGCTGTTGGTGTTCTGTTCAGGAAGTTGTCACCTGTGCCAATCAGTTCGAGGGTTTCTCCCACTTTCTCTTCTAGTAGATTTAGTGTGACCGGCCTTATGTTAAGGTCTTTGATCCACTTGGACTTAAGTTTTGTACAGGGTGATAAGTATGGGTGTAACTTCATTCTTTTACAAATGGACATCCAGTTGGACCAGCACCATTTGTTGAAGATGCTGTCTTTCTTCCATAGTGCCGTTTTGGCTTCTTTGTCAAAAATTAGGTGGCCATTAATGTGTGGGTCTATTTCTGGATCTTCAATTCGATTGCATTGATCTACTGGTCTGTTTCTATACCAATACCATGCTGTTTTTACAACTATTGCTCTGTAGTACAGCTTGAAATCTGGGATGGTAATACCTCCAGATGTTTTTTTTATTGTACAGGATTGATTTAGCTATTCTGGGCTTTTTGTTGTTCCATATGAAATTGAGGCTACCTCTTTCCAAGTCTATAAAAAATTGTGTTGTGTTTTGATAGGAATTGCATTGAATCTATATATTGATTTTGGTAGGATGGCCATTTTTATTATGTTGATCCTATCTATCCATGAGCATGGGAGATCTTTCCATCTTCTAAAGGCCTCTTCCATTTCTTTCTTCAAGGGCTTGAAGTTCTTGTTGTACAGGTCCTTTACTTGCTTGGTTAGAGTTACCCCCAGTTATTTTATGTTGTTTGTGGCTATTGTGAAGGGGGTTGTTTCCCTTATTTCTTTCTCAGCCCATTTGTTTGTTGTGAAAGAAGGTCTTCTGATTTTTTTGAATTAATTTTGTATCCAGCCACTTTGCTGAAGGTGTTTATCAGCTGTAAGAGTTCTCTGGTGGAATTTTTGGGGTCGCTTATGTATACTATCATATCATCTGCAAATAGGGATAATTTGACTTCTTCGTTTCTGATGTTTATCCCCTTGATGTCCTTTAGTCGTCTTATTGGTCTAGCAAGAACTTCAAGTACTATATTGAAGAGATATGGTGAAAGTGGACATCCTTGTCTTGTCCCTGAGTTTACAGAAAATGCTTCAAGTTTCTCTCCATTTATTTTGATGTTGGCCACTGGCCTGCTCTATATTGCCTTTATTATTTCTAGGTACGGTCCTTGTATGCCCATTCTCTCCAGAACTTTTAGCATGAAGGGGTGTTGGATTTTGTCAAATGCTTTTTCTGCGTCTAGCGAGATTATCATGTGATTTTTTTTCTTTCATCTTGTTTATATGGTGAATGAAGTTTACAGATTTTCGTATGTTGAACCATCCCTGCATCCCTGGGATGAAGCCTACTTGATCATGGTGTATGATACTTTTGATGTGTTCTTGAATTCGGTTTGCTAATATTTTATTAACTATTTTTGCATCTATGTTCATGAGGGAGATTGGTCTGAAGTTCTCTTTCTTTGTTGGGTCTTTGTGTGGTTTAGGAATCAGGTGACTGTGGCCTCGTAGAATGAGTTTGGCAATGTTCTTTCAGATTCTATTTTGTGAAAGAATTTGAAAAGTATTGGTGTTAGCTCCTCTTTGAAGGTCCAGTAGAATTCCGTGCTAAAGCCATCTGGCCCTGGACTTTTTTTGGTTGGGAGATTTTTAATGACAATTTCTATCTCCTTAGGGGTTATAGGGCTGTTTAATCTGTTTATCTGATCTTGATTTAGCTTCGGTAGGTGGAATCTATCAAGAAAATTGTCCATTTCACTTAAGTTTTCAAATTTGGTGGAGTATAGATTTTTGAAGTAGGATCCAAGTATTCTCTGGATTTCCTCAATGTCTGTTGTTACTTCTCCCTTTTCATTTCTGATTTTGTTGATTTGTATTTTCTCCCTCTGTCTTTTAGTTAACTTGGCTAAGGGTCTGTCTATTGTGTTGATTTTCTCGAAAAACCAACTCTTGGTTTCATTGATTCTTTGTATACTTCTTTTTGTTTCTAAGTTGTTGATTTCAGCCCTAAGTTTGATGATCTCCTGCCTTCTGCTCCTCTTGGGAGTGTTTGCTTCTTTTTTTTTTTTTTCCAATTCACCCAGTTTAGATGTTAATTCGCTAATATGAGCTGTCACAATTTTCTTTTTGAAGGCACTTAGTGCTATGAACTTTCCTCGTAGCACAGCTTTCATTGTGTCCCATAGGTTTGGGTATGCTGTGACTTCATTTTCTTTGGATTTTAAGAAGCCTTTGATTTTCTTCTTTATTTCTTCCCTGACCCAGTGGTCCTCTAGTAAAGAGTTGTTCAATTTCCATGTGAGTGTAGACTTTCTGTTGATTCTTTTGCTATTGAAGTCCAGCTTTATTCCATGGTGGTCTGATAAGATACAAGGGGTTATTTCAATTTTCTTGTATCTGTTGAGGCTATCTTTGTGTCCAACTATATGGTCGATTTTGGAGAAGTTTCCATGAGGTGCTGAGAAGAAGGTGTATTCTTTTTGGTTTGGGTGAAACGTTGTGTAGTTATCTGTTAGGTCCATTTGGTTCATGATCTCTGTTAGACTCATTATTTCTCTGTTTTTCTTCTGTCTTGATGGTCATAGTTGTGAGTCGGGTGTTGAAGTCTCCCACTATTAAAGTGTTTCAATCGATATGCAATTTAAGTTTTAGAAGCATTTCTTTTATAAATGTAGGTGCCTTTGTATTTGGGCCATAGATGTCCAATATTGAGATGACCTCTTGGTGTATATTTCCTTTAATGGGTATGTAATGCCCTTTTCTCTCTTTTTTTATTAACTTCAATTGGAAGTCTATTTTGTTTGATATTAGGGTGGCTACTCCAGCTTGTTTCCTGGGTCCATTTGCTTGGAAGACCTTTTCCCAGCCCTTTACTCTGAGGTAGTGTGTATCTTCAATATTGAGATGTGTTTCTTGTATACAGCAAAAAGATGGGTCTTGTTTACGGATCCAGTCTGTAAGTCTGTGTCTTTTTATTGGCGAGTTTAGTCCATTGATGTTGATGGATATTAGTGACCAGGGGTTGTTATTTCCCATTATTTTGGTATAGCTGGCTGTCTTGTGTTTCTCTTTTGTTTAGTTGCTGTGGAGGTTTGTAATTCCTCTTTTTTCTTGGGTGTAGCTATCTTCTCTGTGTTGGAATTTTCCTTCTAGGATCTTCTGTAGGGCTGGGTTTGTGAGGAGATATTGTTTGAATTTGATTTTGTCATGGAATATCTTGTTTTCTCCTTCTATGTTGATAGAGAGTTTTGCTGGGTATAGTAGTCTGGCTGGGCACCTATGTTATCTCAGGGCTTGTAGGACATCCGTCCAGGCCCTTGTATCTTTTAAAGTTTCTGAGGAGAAGTCAGGTGTGATTCTGATGGGTCTGCCATTTTATGTGACTTGGCCTTTTTCTCTTATAGCTTTTAATATCCTTTCTTTGTTCTCTACATTTGGAGTTTCTATTATTATGTGGCGAGAGGAGTTTCTTTTCTGATTTAATGTGTTTGGTGTTCTGTAAGCCTTTTGGATTTTTACTGGCATCTCTTTCTTTAGGTTTGGGAAGTTTTCTTCTATGATTTTGTTGAAGATATTTCCTGGACCATGGAGTCGGGAGTCTTCTCTTTCCTCTATGCCTATAATTCTTAGGTTCCATCTTTTCATTGAGTCCTTGATTTCTTGGATGTTGTGGGTAAGAGATATTTTAGCCTTCTCATTTTCTTTGGATGTTGTACTGATTTCTTCCATCGAATCTTCCATGCCTGAGATCCTGTCTTCCATCCTATTTTTCATACTCATATCCATAGTTCCTGTTCTCTTCTCTTGATTCTCCATTTCCTCTTTTAACTCTGACTGTGTTTTCTTTATTGTTTCCATTTCTATTTTCATGTCTTAAATGGTAGTGTTCGTTTTGTACATTTCCTTCTCCAGTTTGCTTGTTTTTATCTGGAGATCTTTCATTGCTTTATCCTTTTCCTTTTCAAGCTGGGTCACCTTGGCTTGGAGCTCTTTAATGATGTTATTCGTTGTTTTGACTTGTAGAATTGTGGCTTCTTTGAATTCCTTCATAGTTTTAAGTTCTTCTTGAAGGGACTTTATCACTTTCCATAATGTAGAATTGTCATCGTTTTCATGTGTTTCAGTTATGGTGAGGTGGTTCAGGCTGAACGGAATATGGGGAATAGGGTTGCTTTCTTTTGTTGGAGACATTTTGCTCTGTTTGTTTTTTTGTCTGGGGCCTCTGGCCATGCGGAATTTTATTTTTATTTATTTATTTTTTTTTGCTGTCTTCTGGACTTGGGTCCAAAGGGGGCACTGTGTTGTAGGAGTTGCCTTACTCCACCCCTATAAGGTGAGTCATTCAGTCCCGCCTCCCAGGTGGAGACCTAATTAATTCAGGTGATGGAGCTGTGTACAAGTAAGCTGTTATTCTCAGCTGGAAGTGCCCTTACTAGCACAAAAGTTCGATATAGGACAGTTTCAAATATCTCACAGTTTGCCCGGGGTTGGTTCCTGTAGGGGGTAAATCTGCAGTTCAGCTCCAATAGCCTTTCTGCTCTCGTGGCTTGGAAATTGGCCAGTGACGTCACAGACTGCGATCTGAAGGCGCTTTGCAGCAGAGCTACTTCACTTCCAAGGGTTGCAACCTTTCCCAGATAATTGGATGGTCTGTTTGAGACCTGGGAGTGCCCAGTAGGGTGGGGATTATCTCTGCGTGGTTTCTGAATCTGCCGGCTGGGTATTAGGTTGAAACTTACCGGGGATTTCTCCTTTTGGGGGATGGGTTATCCCGATTCCCGTGTCCAGAGGCTTCCTAGTGTGTCCAAGAGTTGGAAGGGGCATCCTGCCCAGGCATCTTCCATGGTCCCTGTGTAGCTGGGTGAGATTTAGAAGGAGTCGTGCCCTTTGTACAGTGTCCTGCAACACTTGCCACCTTGTGACTGTTGACCCTGAAATCAAAATCCGTCTGCCCCGGCTGCCGCCATCTTAGATCACATCAGAATTTATACTTTTATAAGTCGAATGAAAGAAATAAGAAGCAATCTCTTCATTGTCTTCTTTAGCATGCACAAGATAAATGTGTCCATAAAGGTCTTCATAAGTTTATGTCTGTTAGTGGAAGAAGAACCTAGGTTTATTTCCAGATCAAGGACTTTTATTTATTTACCTAACCCAAGTCCTTGTAGCAGACTCTTCAAGCCTGTTAGGGGACACCATTGTTTGTTTATTAATCAGCGGAGGCTGGACAGGTAATTGAGCCTGCGTTTTGAAGTTGTTGTTATTTTTGCTTTTGAGATTTGAATAATTAATCACTTTTTCATTTGTTTGTTTAGTAGGTTTGTTTTATTTTGTTTTAAACTCTAAAATTTGTGTCAGCAGCAAGCAACATCTCAACCCTATGTATCCAAAGGTATTGCAAAGTAAAGTTGTTTTTAGTATGAAAGCAGTTTTTAGCTGTGGGTGAACTAAACAGCCAGCCTTGGTGGAGGAGCTGGAGTTGCAGGTGGCAGGGCTGCTGAATTGTCTGACAAATACAGGGTCTGAGACAAGGAGACCTGACAAGAGTTGTGTGTGCACAATGTACTTGAAGGATTTTAACAGGCCCAAGCTTGGCAAACATGGCACTAGCAGATCTGGCCCTCCCCAATTCTCTATCCCTCACTAAACCTTTAGATTCCAAGTTTAGACACTTTTATATTCCTAAAGCTACCCATTAAAGTCCACACCCTCATTTAATGACTTCCTTATACCTGACTCATTCCTGAAATTGATCATCAAGGTCCAACCATCAAAACATCAAGGTCCTGCAATTTGAATCCCCATTTGTCTACTTTGACTAACATTTCCAATCAGAATTTGCCAACTTTCCACAGCTCATTCTAACATAGACCTCCTATTTTTTCCATTAAAAAAAAATTCTTCAAGTTACATCTCAATCACAATCCCCTCCCTACTCCCCCCTCCAGTGCTACCCTCCCACCCTCTTCCCCCTCAATCCCCCATCCTCTTCCCTTCTTTTTTTAAGTTCAAGGTATATTTTCCCCCCACCAGCTCCACCTTTCAGTCCAACAAATGGTTCTTTCTCTTAAAACCATAAATACAGTACAAAACAACAGAAATAAACAGGCCACAATTATGAGAGTTATATTGCTTAGCATACATTCCCAATGTCCAGTCCATATGTATTTGGCACCTGACTTTAACATTCTACTATCTAACCATCTCCATGAGTTTAAAGTTCTATATATAACTCAGCTTTCATACTAACTTGCATCACAATTTTTAAAGATATTGTACCTAGGTAATACTTAAAAATGAAATGTGAAGTTTTGGCCTTTTGCTACCAAGTGTCATAAACTGTTTAGGATAATTAAGAAATGCAAACTGACAGTCATTCAAGTTTGACATTTTGTTAGGTACTATGACAGTCTATCACAGTTATTTTCTAAGCTAATTAGAAATCAAGTTGCTAAGAGACAAGCAACATTTGCTTATCTAAATATAATAGATGAATAGGGTGTCTTCAAAAACCTCAAGAGATCTGCAGAATATGGCATTCAAAGATGTTTTCTTAACTTAAGATTTTTTGATACTGAGACATGTCAACTCCTGACAGCACCCCCTATTCTACTCCAAGTAGAAGATGAGCATCAAAGAATCTCCAGTGGGAGATGATTGAATTAGTGGCAAGCGTATCTCTTGGCAAGAAAAAATCCTTGCTTCAACTGTAGACAGAATGCTGTCCAAAAAGGACAAAATTTGGAAGCAGTTAAGTCGACAGCCTAGATCTGCCAAGACAGGGTAGGTAAGTCCTTCATAATTCCTGCTCTACTATCAATGTCTGTCAGAGAAACGGGGCCAAACGGCTGAAGATTGATGCTGTAATGTATGGAGAGAGAATGGGAACTGTCCAGGCAGCCACTGTATGTCATTTCTTAGTTTTGGAAGCTGCAGACCCTGTACTTCCTGTATAATCAGACATATTTATCCCTCTCAGGTGTCTGAGGTGGTTGAAGAATAGATAGCTAGAGTCTCATAGTTAAATTTTGTGTTGTTTAGGAATCAAGAGGGTGTGCTGGATCTAAGAAAGATGTTTTTAAAATTGTGATGCAAGTTAGTATTTTTTTCCTTTTAAAAATCACTCCTGCAAAGCTATTTGATGCTGTTTCTTCCTGATTCAGATTCAGCTCCATTGTCTTATTTCAATAAAGACAATGTATCTTTCTATTGAAAGCAGTGAGCCGGTGAACTCCAATTCATTGCATATGCTTAATGCTAGGCTGGTTTTTCCTGGGAATTCTTTCATAATTCTTATTGTATGATCTTTATCACCTTGTTTTATTAAATATAATAAAATTAAAGATTAAAAATCAATAAATTGCCTAATAAAGGATCTCATTTTGTTGGAAATGGGTGTTTGGCTGTAGTCTGTGCCTATTCTGGGGTCCAGAGAGGAGCACCTCACAGGAATGTGTCCTGTCAGTATTGAGAGATTAAAGATTACAAGCGTGTTATAAGGGAGATAGTTTGGAATTTCTAAGCATTCCTTTGAAGTCTATTTTAACCTTTCCTTAGAATGACCTCATTTGTGCCAATCTCTGGACGTTAGAAATAATATCTTCTTTCTTTATCTTGGTTATTTGATCTGAACTAAAGACTTCATACAGGGTTGTTGAGTGAGACCAAGGAATTTTTCCAGCAGTTTTCTGGCTCTAGGAGAGAGACTTCTATTTGTCTCCCAGAGGTTCCAAAGAAACAGCATGAGCACTCTAAGTACTTAAGAATTTTACAGGAATCAGTTTGCTTTATTCATATTTTTGTTTTATATTTCTTTCTAGTTTCTGTCAATTTTTAGAATCTAAGGTTTCTGCTTTTGGAACTATGGATTATGGTCAGTCACAGTGTCTACACTTTGATATATGTCATTATTATTCATTTTGCCTTCAATGTATGATTAATTGAAGAGATACAATGTTTCTGAACACTTTTTTTTTTGAATGCCCCATATTTGTGGGTATGCTACCCAAGCTTACACATCTCTTTATACAAACCTACACTGCTTGGCATATTGTGTAGACAGGAGTCATTCAGTTCTCACATTAGGCACCACTTGCTGTTCAGCTATGGATATTACTGGTTATTATAGACAGAGACATATGTCTCTGACTTCAAGAATCAATATTTAAATTTTTTCACTGATGTTAATATGTAATTTAGCTAGCTACTACAGATATCACTATAAGCAGAATTTAAGCATGCAGTCTCCTTAAGCTATTTGTCCCAGATTTGACACTTAACTTGGAATGGCCAGCTCCCATGTGAAGAGAACTCATTAATGCCACTTTCTCTAGTGCAAGCACCAGATGAACAGGAAGAAAAGAAATTTAAAGGAAAGGAACATAACTACTTTTTGGTGTGGTAAATAAGACAGTTATTGTAGATAAAAGGTTGAACATAATCAGATCAGAGACTTCTGGGGAGGTCCAGAGTGGTCATGACCCTGAGCCACGGGAGGAGAGAAGTGAACCAGGAGCAGCAGCCAGAAGGGCAAAGGTAAAAATTAATGGGAGACAAAAATGGTTCAATTATATAATAGATCAGCCTAGCCCCCTGAGTTGGATAGTCCAGGGTAAGGGGCAGGGTATGTAAGCCAGAAGAATCTTGAAACAGGTAAGGACTGGCTGAGGGATGTTGGAAGAACTGGCAGCCAGGCCCACTTTCATATGTTAAATAGGTACCTCAGCCTTTTGTCCCAGGTTTGAAACTTAACACATACCACACATTATTCAAGAAAATGACCACTTTTACTGAAGAGGTATTCAAACAGAAGGTGATAAGATAGTTCTCACAGAAATGCTCTATTCAGGTCCAGATGGATTGCAGTTCCTTTCTCTGGCACAAAATGACTCAGATGTGCCCCTGTCACTGTGGAAAATGACAGGCATGAGATCAGGCCTATGTGGAAATTCCTCAGGGCAAAATAAGCCAACAAAGGCAGGGAAGTATGAAAGGAAAAACTCAGATAAGGGCTAACTCCTTTATCTGGGCATCTCTCTGTTATGCCCCTCTGGCCACTACCATGTGGACAATTCTACTAAGACACTTGTTCCTCTTCCTCTATTGGTACCTTCCTTTTCCAAAAGTCTCTCCAGTGTACATCTCCAGCTGTTTTCTCCTCTTCCTTGTCTCACCACTTGTCTCTCTCCTTCTATTGCGTAGGTGTCACTGCAGAGCTTTCTGCTGTTTCTAATTTTACTATGAAAGTGTTCCGTAGGTAGGAATGTCCATTTTGGGAGCACCTTAGCATGCACACACTAAAGACATGTTCACTCTGAGTTTATCTTAAATATATATGATATCTAAACTGTAAGATAAGGGATTCATGACTCTGTAGACTTGATGCTTACAGGACCTGCACACATACAGAGGTAAGGGGGTGATAATAAAGAAAGATTGTGAAGAAAAAGACAAACCTCAGGAACAAGATCCACCTGACTAGAGGAACAAGATTGACGGTTGAATTAATTTATTATCTTTGCTCTGGTTGGGGTAATAAAAATGCTGGGGGAAAGTTTCCAAAGATAGATGGATGTGCTTCTGGCCTCCAAGATTTTGGGCTTTCTGAAGAAAGTCAATTTACAAAGTCAATCTCAGGTTTTGTGCATGATGGGAAGCAGGAACTTTACTGTTATAAATACTGGCTTTGTATGTACTTTTTTTTTTAAGCAATATTTACTTCTTCAAGCATGGTCAATCTCATGTCTTGCTTAAAAAGCAAAAGGGGTAATAGTCTAGAACTAGTTAATATTTGGCCAAGAAAATCATACCAAAGTAAGGTCTCATCAGTTTCATCTATAAATTTTAGAAATAGCAGAAAAAACAGACCCCATGACTTTCTGCTCCAAAATCCATCAGGAATTCAGGACTAAATGCCAAGAGAATATAGTAACTGGAGAAAAATAAGCTTTTCACAACCTCTCATGCTTGACTTGGTTTTAGTTGATTATAAACCCCTAGGTGGAAAGTTATAGGCGACAAATCTGTACTTTAAACTTTTGGTCAGAATTCTACTCAGTTGCTAGGTATTTAAGAAATAATTGTTTGACACTGGCACTGTAAGACTGATTACCACAGTTTACCTCATCTCTTTCCTTTCTTTTCAAGTCTGAAGCACAAAAGTATGGGTAGCTAAGGTATTTTGCAAGGGTTCCTGGGCCTGGAAAGAAAAGACTTGAATTCCAGCTGCTCAGGAGTCTGTGGCATGATGAAAGTGAGTCCAAGGTTTTCATGGGATATGAAAAGAACTCAAGGGCATCCTAAGCAAATAAGCAAGAATCTGTCACTGAAGAATCAGGGGTGAGGGTCAGGTTGAAGATATCATAGTAGATCATTTCCCTGGTTTGCGCAAGGTCTCGAGTTTCAATTCCAACTTCAGAATGAAAGAAAGAGAAAAATACAGGGGCACCATGACCTATGGACTAACAAATACCTGATTTCATAACATTCTGTTCAACCCCAGAACAACAGCAGAAGTTTCCACATTTAATCCTTGCCTAACCTATAACCCACTTCGTTGACCCTTCCTTCTGGATATACAAAAGAAAAAGAAAAACAAACAAACAAACAAAAAGAGGTCTTGGGTAGTCTGAAGCTCAGCTTTTGAAAGCCTCCCATTTTATTTAGTTATTGGCTTACCAAATATTCCTTTTAGTAGTATCCCCTAGGAGATAGGCCTCTGAGCATGCCTGTGAAAGATTATCATAATTTTGTGAATTGAATTTGGAAGACCTGGCCTAAAATTGGACAGAGCCATTTCCTTGGCAGGGAATCCTAGACTACAGAGGTATGAAGCAAGCAAGCTGAGCACTATCATGCATCCATCCATTACTTTCGGCTTCTTTACTGTGGATGCGGTGAGACTAGTTGTCTCAAGCTCCTGCTACTGTGACATTCCAAATTGATAAACTGGAGCCTTGAACTGTAAGCTGAAATAAGCCCGTTCCCTGCATAAGTTTTGTCAGGCTATTCTATATCAACAAAAGAAAAGAAGCTAAGGCAGTTAGCATAATTTAGTGGCGCAATATACCCCATAATTGGAAACTCTGTGAACCCAGCCTGCCAGGGTATGTACCTGAGTGGGCACACAGTCACAGAAGGATGATAAAGCTTTTTGAAGTATTCTCTCTGACAATCTTTTATTTTAAAATAAGTTATTTATTACTTCAAATTACATCTTAATCAGAGCCCCCAACTTCATCCCCTCCTAGTTCCACCCTCCCACATTCTACTCCCTCTCCCATCTATCCTTCTCCTCTAGTGTGGGGGACTTCAACATATCAGCCCCTCTCAGCTCATCAGTCACATGAGTGCTAAGAGTTTCCTCTTTCTCTGAGGCCCAACATGGCAGCTCAGCTAAGATTAAAGTGTCCCACTAACAGGTAACAAAGTCCCTCACTATCACTAAGACTGCCCCCGCCATTTGCTAAGTGATCTGTATGACGACAAAATTGCTTATCATCTATATTTGTATGGGGAGGTCTATGACTAGTCTAAGCTCTTTTTTTATATAGCATTTCAGTCTCTGTAAGCCTTTTGGTGCCTAGATTGTTTGGTTCTGTTGATCTTCATGTATTGATCTTTACCCCTTCACATCTGTCTATTCCTCCTCTCTCTCTTAAATAGGACTCCCAGAGCTCTACTTAATGTTTGACTCTGTGTCTCGGCATTTGCTTTGCTCTGCTGCTGGGTAGAATTTCTTGTACAATAGTTATGCTCAGGTTTCTTTTCCTTTGCATCTGTGGGTTGTAGGATCTTTATCCTGTATTATATATCTAAAATTGAGTTATGTGTGAATATATGCCATGTGTATCTGTCTGGGTCTGGGTTAGCTTACTCAAGGTGAGCTTTTCTAGTTCCATCCATTTGGCAGCAAATTGCATGATTTTCTTGTTTCTGGTAGCTAAGTAGTATTCCATTGTAAAATGTACCACAGTGTTTGTTTGTTTGTTTTACCCATTCTTCAGTTGTAAGGCCTGGGTTGTTGTTTCCAGTTTCTAGTTATTACAAATAAAGCTGCTATAAAGATAGTTGAGCTGATGTCCTTGCAGTTTGCTGAAGAATCTTCTGGAAATATGCCCAGGAGTAGTATGGTTGGATTTTGAGGTAGAACTATTTCCAGTTTTCAGAGATATTGCCAGACTGATTTCCAAAGTGGTTGCACAAATTTGCACTCCCCCCAGCAATTGAGGAGTGTTCCCCTTTCTCCACAATCTCACTAGCATGTTCCTTCACTTGCATTTTTCATCTTGGCCATTCTGATGGGTGTGAGATGGAATCTCAGAGTCATTTTGAGTTGCATTTCCCTGATGGCTAAGGATGTTGAGCATTTCTTCAAGTGTCTCTCACCCATTAGAGATTCTTCTTTTGTGAGTTCTTGGTTTAGCTCTGAACCCCATTTTTTCATTGGATTATTTGGTCTCTTGGTGTTTAATTCCTTGAGTTCTTTGTATATTTTGGATATTAGCCCTCTGTCAGATATGGGATTGGTGAAGATTTTTTCCCAATCTGTAGGTTGCCATTTTGTTCGAATGACAGTGTCCTTTGCCTTACAGAAGCTTCTCAGTTTCATAAGGTCCCATTTATTGATTGTTGGTCTTAGAGCCTGAGGTATTGGTATTCTGTTCAGGAAGTTGTAACTTGTGCCAATGAGTTCAAGGCTTTTCCCCATTTTCTCTTCTACTACATTTAGTGTGTACTGTTTTTTGTTAAAGTCTTTGATCCACTTGGACTTAAGTTTTGTTTAAGGTGATAAATATGGGTCTATTTGCATCATTCTACATATAGACATCCAATTAGATCAATACCATTTGTGCTTTCTTTTTTCCATTGTACGGTTTTGGCTTCTTTGTCAAAGATTAAGTGACCATAGGTATGTGGGTTTATTTTTGGGTCTTAAATTTAATTCCATTGATCCACCAGTCTGTTTCTATGCCAATACCATGCTGTTTTTTTTCTTATTACTGTTGCTCTGTAGCATTGCTTGAAGTCAGGGATACTGGTACCTCCAGATTTTTTTATTGTATAGAATTGATATAGTTATTCTGGGTTTTTGTTTTTACACACAAAGTTGAGAATTCCTTTTTCCAGGTCTATAAAGAATTGTGTTGGTATTTTGATAGGGATTACATTGATTCTATATATTGCATTTGGTAGGATGGCCATTTTTATTATGTTGATCATACCTGTCCATGAGCATGGAGATCTTTCCATCTTCTGATATCCTCTTCAATTTCTTTCTTTGAGGACTTGAAGTTCTTCCCATACAGGTCTTTCACTTGTTTGATTAGAGCTACTTCCAGGTAGATTTTATTATTAGTGGCTGTTATGAAGAGAATTGTTTCCCTAATTTCTTTCTCATCCCAATTATCACTTTTGATGTGTTCTTGTATTTTGTTTGCAAGTACTTTATTGAGTATTTTTGCATCTAAGTTCATGCGGGAAATTGGTCTGAAATTCTCTTTCTTTGTTGGGTCTTTGTATGGTTTAGGTATCAGAGTAACTTTTACCTCATAGAATTAGTTTGACAGTGTTCCTTTTGTTTCTAATTTGTGGAAGAGTTTAGGGAGTATTGGTATTAGCTCTTCTTTGAAGATCTGGTAGAATTCTGTGCTGAACCCTCTGTCTCTGGGATTTTATTGGTTGGGAGACTTTTAATGACAGCTTATATTTTCTTAGGGATTATACGATAGTTTAGTTTGCTTATGTGATATTAATTTAACTTTGGTACATGGAATCTGTTAAGAATATTGTCCATTTCACTTATGTTTTCCCATTTTTTGGAGTACACGTTTTTGAAGTAAGACCTAAAGATTCCTTGGATTTCCTCAGTGTCTGTTTTTTTTTTTTTTCCTTTTCATTTCTGATTTTGTTGATTTTGATGCTTTTCCACAGCCTTTTAGTTAGTTTGGCTAGGAGTTTGTCTATTTTGTTGATTTTCTCAAAGAACCAACTCTTGGTTTTGTTGATTCTCTATATTGTTCTTTTCATTTCCAAGTTATTGATGTCAGCCATGAATTTGATGATTTCCTGCTGCCTGCTCCTCTTGGGAGTTTTGTTTCTTTTATTTCTAGAGCTTTCTGTTGTGCTTTTAAATTGCTAATATGAACTGTCTCCATTTTCTTTTTGAAGGCACTTAGTGCGATGAGCTTTCCTCTTAGCACTGCTTTCATTGTGTCCAACAGGTTTGAGTATTTTGTGTCTTTATTTTCATTGAATTTTATGGAGTCATTGATTTCCTTCTTTATTTTTTTCCCTGACCCAGTGATTATTGAGTAGAGTGTTGTTAAGTTTCCATAAATGGTTACGCTTTTTTCTATTTATGTTGTTGTTGAAGTCTAATTTTAATCCATGGTGACCTGATAAGATACAAGAGGTTATATCAATTTTCTTGTGTCAGTTAAGTATTGCTTTATGACTGACTAAATGCTCAGTTTTGGAGAAGATTCAGTGAGGTGCTGAGAAG
>CAJQZJ010032273.1:6647930-6676574 GCA_907164525.1 Lophiomys imhausi | reverse complement strand
GGATGTTGAAACCTCCCACTATTAATATGTGGGGATCAAGGTGTGGTTTAAATTTTAGTAGTGTTTCTTTTACAAATGAGGGTGCCCTTGTATTTGGGGCGTAGACATTCAGTATTGAGATATCATCTTGATGATTTTTTCCTTGGGTGAGTATGTAGTGTTCTTCCATATATTTTTTTGATTAGTTTTGGTTGAGATTTTATTTGATTTTAGGATGGCTACTCCAGCTTGCTTCCTGGAATCATTTGCTTGGAAAATCTTTCCCCAGCTCTTTACTCTCAGGTAACTTTTATCTTAGTTGGTGAGGTGTGTTTTTTCCATGCAGCAAAATGATAGGTCTTGTTTACAGATACATTCTGTAAGTCTGTTTTTATTGGTGAGTTGAATCCATTGATGTTGAGAGAAATTAATGACTATAGATTGTTATTTCCTGTTATTTTTATGTAAGTGGTGATAATGTGTTGGTGTATTTCTTTCCTTTTATCTGCAGTGGAGTTATTAGTTTTCTTTGTTTTCTTGGCTGTAGTTATCTTCTCTGAGTAGGAATTTTCCCTCTAGTATCTTCTGGAGAGTTGTATTTATGGATAGATATTGTTTGAATTTGGATTTGTTGTGGAATATCTTGCTTTCTCTATCTATGGTGATTGAAAGTTTTGCTAGGTATAGTAGTTTGAGCTGGCAATTGTGGTCTCTTAGGGCTTGTAGGATGTCTGCCTATGCCCTTCTGGCTTTTAAGGTTTCTGAGTGGAAATCAGGTGTAATTCTCATGGGTTTGCCATTATATGTTACTTGGCCTTTTTCTCTTACAACTTTTAATGTTCTTTCTTTGTCCTGTACATTTGGAGTTTCAATTATTATGTGGTGGGTGGAATTTCTTTTCTTGCCTAATCTATTGAGGGTTCTGTATGCCTCATGGACTCTTACCAGAATCTTTCTTTAGGTTTGAGAAATTTTCTTCTATGACTTTGCCGAAAATGTTTTCTAGACCTTGGAGTTGAGAGTCTTCTCATTCATCTATGCCTATAATTCTTAGATTCTATCTTTTTATTTGTGTCCTTGATTACTTGGATGTTATGGGTGAGATTTTTTTTTTTTTTTTAGATTTCTCCTTTTCTTTGGTTATTGTACTGATTTTTCAGTTGAGTCTTCCACACTTGAGATTCTGTCTTCCATCTCTTGTATCCTATTGGTGATACTAATGTGTGTATTTCCTGTTCTCTTTCCTTGATTTTCCACCTCCAGGATTGTCTCTGCCTGTGTTTTCTTTATTGCTTCCATTTCCATTTTCAGGTCTTGAAACATTTTATACATTTCTCTCTCCAATTTAACTGTTTTTCTTGCAATTCTTTAATGGCTTTGTCCCTTTCCCTCTCTTTTTTGAATTTTCTTGAAGGTCTTTAATGGAATTCTTGATTGCTTTCATCTGTTATACTGTGATTTCTTTGAATTCTTTAAGGGGGTTATTTTCTTCTTCCTAGTGATGTCAGTAGGAGTAGGCAGACCAAAGTCTGTAGGCTAGAGCTCCAGTTCCCTTGCAGCTTGGGAGTAAGATTTGGGGTCATGATCCTCCTAAGTGACTCTCAGGAGATTCCAGCAGCAACCTGCACCTCTCAAACAGAAGCACTATCAGCCAGCCAGTGCAGCCATGTCACTTGGGCAGCTCTTAATGGCCTAGAACTGCTTCAGCGATCTAGGGCCAGAATTCTCCATACTGTACTCTGGGTTCCCAGTTAAGGGGCAAGGCACACAGGCAGGGAGTTCTTATATGGAGTCCACAACTCATACACAGCACTTGGACTCAGGAAAGCTAAGCTGCCTTTTTCTGGCCAGAAGCACTGTGTTCCAAGACAGCCTTCTTGAGCTGGTGGGGTGTGCAACAGTTTCCCCGCAGCTCAGGAATCCAGACTGTGGTCCTCCCATCTGGCTCCTAGGTGATCCCAGGAGCACCCTCTGCCTCTCAGCCAGAAACATTATAAGCCCATGCAGCCCATGTCAGTCAGGCAGCACACAATGGCCTAGAACTGCTTCACTGCTCCAGAGCCAGAACTCTCAGTGTGTAGACTGGGTAGCCACCTGAGGGGCAAGGTGCTCAGGAAGGGAGATCTGATATGGAGACCACATCTGTCCAAAGGACTTGGACTCAGGAAAGCTCAACCACCTTTTAGGTCAACTACCCACTAGTCAGCCTGATCTTACAGTTCCTGTGTCTCTGATGGCCCTCTTTTGGGTGCCAGAAGGACTGTGTGGAAGTTGGGGACACAAGAAATCTGGGAAGACCTCTTTCTGGAGGTTGAATCTACCTGCTAGTGTCCTGAATTGATGAGACTTGCAGGCTCTTCCACTGTGGCAGGAAGTGCCCCTGCTCCTGTGTCTGGCCACTATGTTCATCTGAGTGTCTATATGTCCAGCTCAGGAACCTTTATTATCCCTGATCTTTCTGGGTGAGCCCATATAGGCTTGTGCCTCTCAGACTGCCACTCTGTAGGAGTATATCTCCGTGGTTGTCGAGCTGATCCTCCTGTAGCTCAGAATGTGTCTAGACCAGTCATGGCCATCTTGATTCCTGGACAATCTTTTTTGTATTCTTTACTAAGTTCTCTTCTTGTTTAGTGATTGTTAGTTTTATTGCTCTATCATTTTTAGCAATATGCTGGGAATAAGTTGTTTTTACAACATGATCCAATTAACCTTGGGCTGTTCTCAAAAATACTATTTGATGACACTTAGAATATTGGCCCAGGGAGCCATCACTAAGCTTTCTGCTGAAGTTACACTGAGAAATTTGCATTTGGCCTGCATTTGAGGCATTTTTCATGGAGCACACAGAATTTGCAGACTCATTGTTTACCCTTAGTTGTTTAGCATTAGTGATCTGGGTATCTAGGTTTTGCTAGCAAAAGCCCTTCATTTTACAACCAAGCTGGTACCACACTAAGACAGCTGTGATCCAGTATCTTCAACCCATTGACCTTTGATGTTTCTACCATGCAAGTGAGCCTGAATGGAAATA
Organism: Lophiomys imhausi; assembly: GCA_907164525.1. Taxonomy (NCBI): domain Eukaryota; kingdom Metazoa; phylum Chordata; class Mammalia; order Rodentia; family Muridae; genus Lophiomys; species Lophiomys imhausi. The sequence continues at coordinate 6,673,564 of CAJQZJ010032273.1, read as the reverse complement.
CATATCTGAATGTCTTTGCCACTGTTGCCTAGAATAGTGTTCGTACACCATCACAGGTGAGAGGGAATATCCTTGTGGCCTTTCATTTTCAAGGAGACACCATAGGCCTTTATTAGGAGTTAGGGAAAAAACTGATTTTCCCTATGCCCAGTTACATATGCGCAGCAAGAAATTCCTTCTCATTGAGCTGGATCTGAAGGGAAAAGAGAAATAGCTGCTATTTGAATAATTTTACAAAAATTTAGTAAGCTTTTCTTGAGCAAAATCTTCATTTCTTATATGACCTTAGTACAGTTTTCATAGACTTCATAGCTGAAGCTGTATGTGCAATTATTATTAACACTGATGAGTAATTCTGTGAAAAGAGGAACAGGAAGTTCCAAGGCTATCATTATCTAGTCATATGATGCATTTATTTTTAGTACATAAATAGTAAAGAGTGGGTGGGAGACATAACTCATGTGATGAATATGAGAGGAATAAATAAATTACGTATAGATATGGGATATCAGATGACACACAGGAGGAACTAGAACTACATGTGTTGACCAAGTTTATGTAACTTTCAAAAAGCAGATGGCAAAATGTTTACTAACTTAAATGAATATAAACATGAGTGGAAGAACAAAAACTATTTAAAGAAGAAGGACTGGAAAATTGAGGCTAAACTGTGACAATTTCTGTTGCTATTTGTTTTTCCTCCTCTTTCTTTGGATGAATTCCCTTTTAATTAAAATATTAAATACAATGTGTATCTTTGCATTCAATAAAAGCATATGTATGTCCTATTCCAAAACATGCGTCATGATTTGAGTATCTCCCAAATGGCAGGGTGCAGAGGAGCATGAGGTGTTGCATGTACTTGGAGATTCAGAGGGGGAGTTTCCAGAACAGGGAATGCAACTCAATGACAATATCTAGCATGCTGGATTCAATCTTCAAAACAGAAAAAATAGTAAGGGAGAGAGGAAATGAAAAAAAAGGAAAGGATAGAATCAGAAATAAGACATACTATCAAAGCACATCTAAGAACCTATTAGTATTCAGCACTAGGAGCTTAGTGGAATCCTGCATTATTTATTATTATTATTAATTTATTTTTTCAAGTTACATCTTGATCAAAGTCCCTACCATCTTCCCCTCGAGATCTCACCCTCTCTTCCTCCCTCTTCCCCGTCGTCATCCTCTCCTCCTCAGATGAGGGGAGCTCCCACTTATCTATCCCCTTCAGTTCATTAGCCACATGAGAGCTAAACATTTCTATATCAGCCATATCTGTCAGTGTCTCAGCCTGGTGGTAAATAATAATGTTTAACCAGTGTTTCCTCAGTGCAAAGCAATACTAACAAGTTCATCTCCTGCTCATCCCAACTGGTACAATAAACCTGGCTAAAACCCAAAGCAGGGTAGGTCATAGGTCCTAGGAAGGAACTGATTGCTGTCTTTTTAGCTCCATTTATATAACATCAATCTGCTTTGCATACATCAGTGTTTATACCCACAAACAAAAGCTACTCTCAGTTTTAATCAGATAAATTTCTCTTTACAATGAGTAACAGTGGATACAGAGGCTCTTGGTTGCTCAAGTTTCTGAGAGTAAGGGCCATTGAGTGCTCACATCTAAACAGGACATTTATACTACTCCATCTAAGGCTCAGGCACTACTATGAAATAGACAGAAAACAATACAAGAGTTGGAAGATGGGGTAAGGATTGCAAAATACTATATTCTCTATGTGTCATAATCATGAAAATTATGAACTCATAGTATCTGCGTTTGCCTGCTGCACTGGGTCTGTACAGGACTATACCTGACAATATCCAGCCATGGATAGGAGAGGGGCTTAAGGGACCTTACCTGTCTATACTGAAATATTGCCCATTGATAGATGCCAGGGCATGGGGAGACATTACCTTCCAATATGAATTCATTAGTGGACCCACCAGGCTTTGTTACATATTTATATGCCCATGGTCACACAAACACCTCTGATTAAATTCAGTGGCTCACAAACAAAAAAATACACCATGAACATTGTACAAAACATAAAGGGAAGAGGGAAATTTGACAAGCGTGGTAGGCAAAGAAAAAAGTACGAAAGTGAGAGTAATCCATATGTGTGCGATTTCTATGGAGAAATTGTCAAAGAACAAATTTAGTCAATAAAAGACCATCTCCTGCATAACTTATACAATCTCCATAAACTTAAACCTTCATAGCTTATGTAATGAAATGAAATCCCTGAACAACTCAGCAGGAATGTCTGTTTACCAAGAAGGACAAGTTCACTGGGTGAAAGGCTGACTGGAAAACTTCAGGTCAGCAACTGAAGTCTGCACATGGAAATCATAAACCTGGGAGTATCTATGCCATCCAAAACAGTTCCTTTTAAGAAGGTAAACAATTGTCCTCAGTTTAGTCTTTTAGAACTGTATTGGGATTATTTCTAGAAATAAATACCAGGCTGCTTCACGCAGCACTGAGTACAGCAAGACACAACAGAACTTGTGCTGGTAGGAGCATGCAGGAGGGAGGGGTGGGACAGAAGCTGAGAACACCCACTGTAGCCCCACTATAGAAGGCTGACTGTTTCCTGTTTTCTACAGAGGAGCCTGGCAGGTCCAAACCATGATCACCTCTGTGGACTCCCTGGTGGCCTCCTTCTGGGTAGCACTCCATCCCAGGACTCTGCTGCTGTCTGCTGTCATCTTCCTGTTCTTGGCTGATTTCCTCAAAAGCCGGCACTCCAAGAACTACCCGCCAGGTCCATGGCGCCTGCCCTTTGTGGGCAACTTCTTTCAAATAGACTTTGAGCAAATACACTTGGAACTTCAGCAGGTAAGACAAGAAGAAAGTGCCTGTCTATGTCCTGACTCTAATCCTAAACTGCAGGGTTGGGGACATTCCAAAGACATAGACAGGGGAAGAGGTGGACAGGACTCTAAGAGTTATTCTGTGATCCTATTAAACTCACTTTAGCTTTGATTCTTTCCAGTCAATAGACTCCATTCTTCTGCCCTTTCTAATGTTGGCACACTGAAAAAAACTGTTTGTTTTGTAAAAGTTATACCATGATGCTTTCTTGACCTAGTTATATAGAACTAGTTGTATATGCATAGCCAGATATCTAGTAAAATGGATTGTGAAGTGAATTCTTGTAAGGAGTATTGTAATTCTAAATTCCACCAAAGTACAACCAGAGATCCAAAGCTGTATAAGTTGACAACTGTCACTTAATATAATACTTTCAGGTGACCCAGCAATACCTTTACTGAATATTCTAAATTGCTCAGAAAATTGTTCTTAAGGTGAAAATTACTCACATAAGCATTCATCAGGATAAAATGAAAAATTTGCTTTATTTGAATACACCAAGCATTGACTTCTCTTAGAAGAAAAGCCATACACATTGGCTCTTCTCTTATGAGCAAGACAAAGCAGACTGTGCTATAATAGATGAAGTTCAGAGGACTCTGGATAAAGAACAAAGAAAGTACTGATTCTATGTTCTATCTGTAATGTGGGTGTAAGAGTCTGGGATAAGATTAAATCATGTGTATCTGCTTTGACAGTGTTCACATATAGGCCAGGCTCTGAAGTCACTGTGGGAGAGGGTGAGTGTATAGAAAAGGGAATGGATCTGAGGACAATGTGTGTATAGCTGAAGGAATACCTAAGCACTTTTATTTAATACCGCTGTGGTAGCTGGACATGTTCCAGACAAAATGTAGAGGTAAGGTGTTTACAGTGCTGACCTTTGAACACATGGTGACATTGGTCATTCATAGTCATTTGTCATGTAGTTTTGCAAGTTTCCACATTCTGTATCTTCATGAACACTCTTTATTTCTTTCTGTCTCATTTTTCTCCCTCTCCCAAAAGTTCTCTATCTTAGTTTAGTGGCTGATCTTCATCAATTGTCTTTGAGTAAACTCAAGGGTTCTATGGATTTATCAAGATCTTATGTTAGTCTTCTAATATTACATAATATCTGAAAGATTCCCACTGTCAATTTAGACCTTTGTCTCCTTGGCCACATTACTTCACATGCAATTAATTTTCCTTTTTTGGTTAGATAAGGAAAATTCTTACTAGATAAACATGAAAGATACTGGACCTTAACTTGCTGTGTGATTGGAGATTCACTCTGCTCTTTATAGAGGGATTTTAATCCAGCAACATGGCTGCTCTGGAAAGGGATCATACCCAAAGACCTTCTAGGTATGTATGATCCAGCTGGAAACACATATCTTTAAACCTTCTGGCTGGAATACAGACAAGCTCTTAATATGCCCACTTAAGGTAAAATCAGTTTGTAAAAGGAAGCAGCCATGTTTGAAAGTGAAGACTCTTGGGGGGACAGACAAAATGACAAATCAGAGAACGACTTGACAGAATAAGTCAGAGGTAAGATATTCCCAGCTCTCACGAGAACAGCACAGGAAATGGAAATTGTTTAAGAGCAACACAGTGAGAGATAGTTGAGTTCAATCAGTTCAGTCAGTGAGATGGGAGTCAGTTCAGAGTCAATGAAGTAGAGGTGAGTTCAGCAGTTGGTGGTGGTTGAGTCCTTGTGTTTGTATAGTTTGTGAGGTGGTTGAAGCCAAAGAGTAAGAAGGAGCCAGAAAATTAGAGCACATTTCCAGAGTTAGTTTGAGGGCAAGCAGAGCACTTCAGTCAGACACTGAGAGAGAAACTGGATTGAATCAGTCAGCTTGGAGAGGAGCTTGAGCCAGAATAGCTGAGTTGAACCAGCCAGCCAGAGTTCAGAAAAATCTAGAAAGGGTGAGTTTATTCAGCAGTAAGGTTCTGAGATGACAATTACGTCAGGTGAATGATTTACTTTTATAATTATTGTTCTTCTTATTACCATGGGTGTGTACCCAATACCTTTTAAAACAGAGTTCATTAATTTCTAAAACTCTCAGGGGAATCTGTGCAGCTTGGGTTCTAATACCAGGAAAGACAGTGTTCTTTCACTTTGTTAATTTCACTGTTCCTCACAGAACTATTTATGAAAGCAATAATTCCCTTTTCTCATAAATGAGGGTATGAGACACAAATGATAACGTACTTTCCTAGACATCCAAAATTAGTGAAGCACAAGCTTACCTTCTCACACTAACCCAGAATTTCATATATTTCTTGACTTTATCCTCCATCTTTTGTTGTGTTTTTCATGTCTATCTGGGACTGGAAAGAGGATGCTCTCTATGGCTACAAAGACTAATGTATCTACTAATAACACACAGTAGGCTCACACTAATTCATACTTTTCTATATTAAAAAAGTTGTATAGGGTCAATTTTATTCTTCATAGGAACTCAATTGAAGTTTAGTACAATGGAGTGAATCCAGAAAATTTCCTCAGATAAATTTTCATCTCTCCACATGAAAATATATAGAACTTCAATATGGGTCCAATAATTATGCACATGCTTGATATCCCTGGATCCCCAGATATGGGCACACTCAACTCTGATTGAAATATTTTTCAGTTTGTGAAGAAATATGGGAACCTATTTAGCCTGGAGTTGGGCAGATCTTCAGTGGTGGTTGTATCTGGACTGCCTTTAATCAAAGAAATGTTTACCCACCTGGACCAAAACTTTGTGAACCGTGCTATCAGCCCTATTAGAGAACGTATCAGTGGTAACAATGGTAAGTTGCTTGTCCAGGGAAATGTGTTTTCTATGGCATATTACAGGTACCTCGACATCTCCAATTGTATAAGGAGCTCCTTTGTGATATGTTGCCATTATAGGGAGCTGCCTGAGTTTCCTGACGATAAAAGAAAATAGAAAAACAAGCATGTTTTTATCTCTTCTTTCAAGATGGAATGAAAGAAAATGTTTCCAAACTCGTCTTGAGGATTTCCACTATTTCAAGATTTTATCATAGAAAATAAGCAAGCAAGTTTATTTTCCTCTTCCAAGATTCACATATCCTTCTCCCTGGGTTCCATCCTTCATTATAAGCTAATATTTCCTTTTCTTGGTCACCTTTCTAAATGTTATACTATATCCACACTTATGCCTGTGTAAATACATACATGCACGCACCATTGTTTAATGTGAACATATGCGAGAAAATGAGGAATTTATTTTTCTTTCTGAGTTTGACTTATCTTAGTTAATTATATTATTTTCCAAGCACATCCACATTCCTGCAGATTTCATTTCTTTCTTTAGATATTAATAATATTACAGTTTGCATAGTTAAAACATTTTTATTCTCCATTCATTCTGTTCATGGAAATCAGGGCTGATTCTATTTCCTTGTTATCATAAATTAAGTATCACTAAACATTGGTGTGAAATTATATCTGTAGTAGGTATAGTAGTTTGATTGAGAATATACTCCATGGACTCATATATTTGACTTCTTGGTCTTCAGCTGGCAAAAAAGTGTGAGGCCGGTGAGCCATAGGACAAAGAAAAGGAGAGGGAGGGAGGGAGGGCTGGCCCAGTACAAGAGTGGGGTCAAGCTGTGTCCAAATCCCACAAATATCATCCTCAGATCTTCAGGAGTAGGATTGCTATTCCCCCTACACTAGGCCTGCATGTCCCAGTGCCCCCACCTTTTCCTCACCAGAGGAGGTCACAGTAGCCCAGTAGCCAGCCAGGTTAAACTTCCTCTCCCCTTATAAGGTTATGTCTGGTAGCACCTGGAGTTTTCCTTATGTAAATGAGTCATCCCCCAGCATCCTTGCCCCAACCAATGATGTACACTCTTCCCAACAGCCTTTAATCACCCCCCAAAATTTTCAGTAGCCTTGGCTCCCCTCTGCAGGAAGAGCTGTCTCAGGGAGGAAACTCCCTCTGGAAAGACTGTCCTTGCACTCTCTGCAGCCTGAGGTCTCTTCTCTCCCAGTGCTCCTGGCCTAGCAATCCCTTTTCAGGGTCTGTCATTTGTGACTGCAGACTGATCACACTGGTACTGCATGACTGGGGAAGCAGAGCATGAACAGCAAAACAGTTTGGCAAGGGTTAGGGGGTATGATCTTGTTGGAGGACTTGTATCACTGCGTACTGGCTTTGAGGATTCAAAATCCATGCCATTCCCAGTACTCTCTCTGCCTCATGATTTGTCTCAGTAGTAAGATCTCAGTACTGCTCCAGGACTGTGCCTGCCTGCATAATGTCATGCTCCCTGGCATGATAATCATAGTTTCTAACCCCCCCTGAGCCCCAAACTAAATTCTTCCTTTAACAAGATTTTTTGGTTTAGCTTTTTTATCACATCAATGAAAAAGTAACTAAGACAGTTTTGGATCTGGCATTCTCTGGGTATATGCCCAGAAGTAAAATAGGTGTGTTATACAGTAAAGTAAGTTAGCAATTTGTTTTAGAAGTTTCAAATCTGTCATAGTTTTTTTCTTTTTGTTGGAGAGAAGGGAATAAAATATAATTTTTAGTAAAATTATAAACCCTACTGGAAGGTCAATAGTTTCAGAGTTGCCAGTTTAACTATAAGAACTACATTGAGATATATAAAGTTTGGAACAGGGCAAGTGTTTGAGTAGGTTCTTTTTTTTTTTTGGTTTTTCGAGACAGGGTTTCTCTGTGTAACAGCCCTGGCTGTCCTGGACTCGCTTTGTAGTCCAGGCTGGCCTCGAACTCACAGAGATCCGCCTGCCTCTGCCTCCCAAGTGCTGGGATTAAAGGCGTGTGCCACCACCGCCCGGCGTTTCTTTCTTTCTTTCTTTTTTTGGAGAGTAGGTTCTTAATCTAGCTTTTTTTCTTGTATTTCTGAGTTTATTTAAAAATGGTTTTATTGTGATTTTCTATAGAAAAATAGGGAAGAAAATATGTATGGATTGATACAGAGTGACACTGGAAAAGAGAGTTTCAGGAAGACAAGACTAAGTTGCTCAAAACTCATGTAGGGTAAAGTTGAAATGTTTTCCTGTATCTGACATGAGGAATGGCCATTTTTCTGGGAGAGAAGAGGTTACGTTGATGTTAAAGACAACTGAAGAGTGTTGTAGAAGTAAAAAAAGAGGAATCAAAAGGTATTGTATATGCCATCAAAGAGTGGTCTGAGGAGATATGTTCATCTTCTTCCCTCTCTTTCTCTGTTCTTTGGTGTCAGATATTCATCTGTCTTGCCTTTTTAAATCATTTATCTAAATTTTAAGGTTTTCCTTGTTTAGACACTCTCTTAAAATGCCAAGAGAATGTGCTTTAGCTTCTTCAGGAGTGCACTCCTTGTATGTCACTTAATATAAATCATTACTCACACTTATGCGACTTATAACTAAGGTATGGCTTTAGCTTCAGAAACTCCTGAGTTTTGCATACTTGTTTGGCGGCTAGCTGTGTGTCCTTTCAAACTTGATTGTATCCCCTGTTCCTTGCTTTTCCTACTATTCTCATTTGCTTTCTTTTGTTGTGAAAAATGCCATGACCAAAGGCATTTGGAGGAGGAATGGATTTATTTAAGCATTTGCTTTCAAATTGTACTTCATTGAGATAAGTCAGGGCAGGGATTTAAGGAGACACTGAACTGGAAACCATGGAAGAACAGTACTTACTGATCTTACCTAGTTCATTGTCTCATGTTCAAATAGCTTTCTTATATATCTAAGGCTCATGTACCCAGGGATGGTACCACCGATGGTGGCCTGGAGGTTGATCACTCACAGATTTATCATGACTCAATAGAGTTTTTTCACAGACATGGCTAAAGGACAGTCTGTTTCAGGCAATTCTCCAATTGTGGTTCCCTATCCCTAGGCAACAATAAAAACTAATCAGGACATTATTAACAAAATGGACCTGGGTGGTGCTGACAAACTTCTGGTGTTTCTGTTTCAAATTACATAGAGAAACTTTATTGAGGTTCTTGATGCTTCAAGATGTCAGTAATAATAACCATTATATCCACTGCTAGGGATTTTTTGCACAGAATAGTTTTCATGTCTCTATGACTTGCTACATGTTTACCTGACAGAATCACACTATTGTAATATTGAATTTCCCTTTTCCAGGATTGATCTTCTCCAATGGCCAGACATGGAAGGAGCAAAGAAGGTTCACCCTGATGACACTGAGGAACTTTGGGTTAGGAAAGAAGAGCTTAGAGCAGCGCATTCAGGAGGAGGCCCACCACCTTGTGGAGGCCATAGGAGACGAGAAAGGTGGGCATTTCACAAGGCAGGTCTGGGATGCTGTGAAGAGATATTTATTAGTTCTTACTTACTTTTCTGTTGTTCTGACATAATTCTTGACAAAAACAAATTAATAAAGGAAAAGTTCAGGTTGGGTCACACTTTAAGGGCATGTATGTTGTGACAGGGGAGTTCTGATGATAGGAGAAGGATTGGATCAGGAAGCAGAGAAGATGCTGATGTTAGCTCTCTTCCTCATGTTAATTCAATCTGGGACCCAATGAGATGCCAGTACCCAACATTGGGGTGACTTTTCATGCTTCAGTTAAACTTCACGGAATAGCTCTCATGGGTACATAGGTATATTTCTATGGTGAGTCTAAATCCAGTCAAGTTGACAATGGAGATGAACCATTATGATGTTTGTTTCAGGCCCTACACTGTGCTAGGATCAAATGATGTGTCTTGCCACAAACTTATCCTGGAGTGATGCAGCTAAGCCACAAAATAGATCGTTAAACACACTGAATTTAAAGCCTGTCCATCCATGTGACTTTTTAAATGTTGGCAAAGTTTTTGATAAATTTCATCCCCATGTAGGATTCTGGGACAAGGTCTCTAATGGGTATCGGTTATGTATATTATATGTCATGTAGAGTTAAGTCTCTATAGAAAATAGAAACAAATAATTTTAAAGGACCCATCTTCCCCTTCCCCCACCTCCAGGACAGCCTTTTAATCCTCACTTCAAGATCAACAATGCAGTTTCCAATATCATCTGCTCCATCACATTTGGGGAGCGCTTTGAGTATGAGGACAGCCAGTTTCAGGAGCTGTTGACATTACTAGATGAAGCCATATATTTGCAGGCTTCAATGGCTGGCCAGGTAAGTAGAACTTCCACTTCCCCTGTTTTGGTAGGGGATCTTGTGACTGTTACTGGTCATAGTGTCTTATTTTAGCTTTTCAAATATCTAAAGTATACTTTTTATATCTTAATTTTCATTGGTTCTTTATGAATTTCACATCATGCACCCCAAACCCACTCATCTCACCTTCTTCTTCTACCCATCCTCTACCTTTGCAAACCCCTTTCCCCAGAGAAAAAGAAATCTTGTTGTGGAAGCTGTAGTGTGACATGATGTATCCCACAATATATCCTTTTGACCATGCTTCTTTGCTTACAAATGTTCAGTTCAATGACTCATTGGTCTGGTATGAGGCATATGGCTTCTACTATTCTATCAATACCAGAACCTCACTGGGACTCCTCTCAGTTATCCTATTGTTGCCTTGTGTCAAAAAGATCCTGGAGCTTTAGATATATAGGACTGGCCACTTTATGCACTCCAACAGTTCATTGATGGAGTAGATGTTGGGTGGGCCAATTCAAGTCCATGGATCTCAGTCTGAGAGGTATCTGAGCTGGTCAGCCTACCAGCTGTCCTGATCTCATGCCCTTGGTGCTGGCTCACCACTAAACCCCACAACCAGAGACAGCTCTACCCTGATACTCAGGAGAGTTATATGGCCCGCTCTCCTGAGCCTTGCAGCCAGTGAGGGACATGGCCTGTTCTCCTCCTCTAAGTTAGACAGAGAAAGCTCTCCTGCCTGCAATAGGTGTCAAGGGGGTAAGGAAAGGAAAAAGACCATCTCTCCCTTGTTAGTGCCACTGAACAGCAGGCAACAGGTAGAGCCAGCTCTCCTGCACTCACACCTTTGAGGCCTGCTCACCTGCAACCCCAATGTCCAGGGCCACCTCTACTCTGCTGCCTAGGTGAGGTGCAGGGCCCACTCTCCTAAGTGCCAGACAGCAGGTGAGGGGCAGGGAAAGCTCTCCTGATTTTATGGACTCCACTTTCTGTTGCAGATACCAAGGGGTTTGAGTGGAGGGAGGCAGGCATCTCTCCCTTGCCCATGTTACCCAAATGGCAGACAAATTGCAGGGCCAATTCTCCCATGCTCACACTCTTGGACCAGCTCAATTGTGACTCCGCCATCAGAGTCAGCTCTACTGTGCTACCGTAGTGAGGTGCAGGGCATGCTGTCCTGAGTGCTGCAGCTGGTGAAGGGCAGGAACAGCTCTCTTACTCTCATGACCCTAGGGCCAGGTCTCCTACCAAATATATATTTTTAAAATTTGAATTCAATACAATTTCTTGACATTAGTCTGGTGATTTTAGGATTTTGAATAATAGAGACTATTATAACAAATGGTTTTTTTCAACTTATAAAGTGTTTATCATAATTTTGCATTCTTCCCTGTAACCTTTATGCCTACAAGGCACCAATGACACTTGGTTCAGTGTGCCCAGGACACTCTACCTGCTAAGAAAAACTCAAAGGTTAATAAAATATGTATATAGTGAAATCAGTTTACTTTTTCTTTTTAGATATTAATTAATAGAAATGTAAATGTTGAAGGATGAACTCATTTTACTCATATTATTAGCCAAATGAAATACAAAGCAAATAAAAATGATGTGACTTTTATACTTAAAACTGTTGTGGCTGACATCATTTCACATAAGTTGATTCTTTTGATCCACTACTTGTTATGATTTGGTTTATTTTTTACTGTTACTTCTTGAAAAAGGAGGACCAGTCACTCATAGCTCTGCTTTGTGTTAAGATAAGTTTATTTTATGTAGTAATTGTGGTTGTTGTAAAAATTAGCCTATAATACTATTTAAAGATGGGAATAGCATTACTTGGCATACATAGCACGAAGTACCCTCTTTGTTTCTAATTTATTGATTTCAGCCCTGAGTTTGATTATTTCCTGCTATCTACTTCTTTTGGGTGTGTTTGCTTCCTTTTGTTCTATAGCTTTCACGTGTATCTTTAAGTTTCTAGTATGAGATCTATCTAATTTCCTTACGAAGGCACTTAATGATATGAACTTTCCTCTTACCACTGCTTTCATTGTGCCCCATAAATTTGGGTATGTCTTTATTTTCATTGAATTCTAGAAAGTCTTCAATTTATTTATTCCCTGAACCAGTGGTCATTCAGTAGAGAGTTGTTAGTTTCCATGAGTTTGTAAGCTTTCTGTTGTTGCTGAAGAACATCTTTAATCCATGGTGAATTAAAGGATTTATTTCAGTTTTCTTGCATCTGTTGAGGCTTGCTTTGTGACCAATTATATAATCAATTTTGGAGAAGGTTTCATGAGTTGCTGAGAAGAAGGTATATTCTTTTGTGTTTGAGTGCAATTTTCTGTGGATATCTGTTAAGTCCATTTGATTCATAACATTGGTTATGTTGTGTGTGTGTGTGTTTGTGTGTATATATATCCTTGTGTGTACATATTTGTGTGTGTGTGTGTGTGTGTGTGTGTGTGTGTGTGCACGTGTGTGCGGGCATCCAGACACACACTTGTTCATCTGAGGGCAAAGAGCAGGAGTCTACTTTGAGTTTATTCCTAACTCACTGCTCACAATAGTTTTTCGTGCAGGGTTTTACACAGAACCTGCAGCTCACCAAATCCACTGGATTATCTGACCATAAAGCTCCAAGAATCCTCCTATTTTCCCTTTCCAGTGTTAAAATTATTGGTGCACAAGGGTGCCATACTTGGTAGCTTTTGTGAGTACCAGGAATCTGAAGTGAGTTTTTTAGGGTCATGCAAGTACTTTATCAACAAATCCATCTACCATCCATGGTAAGATATTTATTTCTTATTTATTTCCAATGATTATGCTATTATTTTTTCTCTTGCTCTATGATTCTGGCCAGAGTATACTGTGGGCTCAAATTTCCTATAAATAGGGAGGTCTAACTATTAGTTCTTTTACTTCAGTGAATTTTTACTCTATATTATTTACAACAAAATTACTAGACACATAGAAATTTATTTCTTCTTAGTGGTCTTAATTTCTATTAATTTCTTCCCTAAAGAGGAATTATTTATATTCACATTCATCTCATGTGAATATAAGTGATTACCTTCCTTGGATTTCTAACTAGTTATTTTTTATTCTTTTATATCCAAAATCTGTTTCATTATGGTTTTTTAAAAATTTATTAGTTCTTTGAGAATTTCTTACAATGTATTTTGATCACATTCTGTCAGATACTTCCAGTTCTACCTCCTTTCCATAACTACCAATGTTGCCATTCTTTTGTTGTTATTGTTTGTTTATCAATTGCCAGTAGTTCTTCTGACATGGGGTTAGTAGTTTTTGCCTATCTACCTCCCCTCTCCATGCTTGGATGTAGCATGGCTTGTGGTCACACATACCTTGTGCATGCTATCACAACCACTGTGAATTTCTACATGTAGTTGCCTTCTTGTGTCTAAAGAACACCGCTTCCTTGGATTAATCTGCTATCTCTGACTTGTACACCATTTTTTGGTCCCTCTGCTACAATGACACTGAGCCTGGGGAGGAGAAGTTGTGGTGTGGGTGTCCTTTTTAGGGCTGATCATTCTTACATCTTGGCCAGTTGGCATCTGCAAATAGAAGGTTCCTTCTTCTCTGACTAGAGTTGAGATTTGCATTGATTCTTGACTCTGTGAAACATGGACAGCAACTTTGTATCTTAAATATATTTGTTTGAAATACTATAAATCTCCATGTCAACTTTTCACCAGTTGTATCATCATTGTAGTTTATTGACACAATTATTTATTGATTTTATTAAAATATTGGGTGCATGAAAACTAACACATAAGATTTTTTGTGGTTTTGTCTTATCCCTTTCTTATTATTAGTAAATATTTTCCTCATTTTAACTTTCTATATATATTTAGTTCATGAGTATACTATTAATTTAGTTATTTAGTTTTACCTTAAGATTTTTTTCTTTTTTTTAGATATAGAACTTTATTTTTTTAATGTTTATTTATTACTTCAGGTTACATCTCCATCAGAGTACCCTCTTTCAACCCCTCCCAGTCCCGCCTCCTATCCTCTACCCCCTATCCCTTCCATCCCACTCCTTTAGAATGGAGTGTCTCTACATATCAGTCCCCCATCCCAGTTCAGCAGTCATATGAGGGCCAAGAGCCTCCTCATACACTGGGTGCCTACAAGGCAGCACCACTAGGGCAAAGTGTTTCATTGACAGGTAACAAAGTCTATGTTCATGTTCTTTTTGGTGCATTGGCTGTTGTATAGTTATCCTATACTAAAAATTAATCTTTACCTTTAGATTTTCAAAATGAAGAATTAAGTTTTCTGCATCTACTCTCATTGATTTATTCTACTTTACACCATTATAAGGTCTTTAGAACACCAACTCTAGGCATTTGGCTTCTTCATTTTTTAAAATAGAAAAGACAATAATTGTAACTGTCATGTATAATGCCTGTCTGTGTTTGCCCAGGTACCTGACAACTGTTATCATCCCATATAAGAATTTACTACGGTATTTTTTTTAATAATTTATTTTTTATTTCTTCAAGTTACATCTCAATCACAATCCCCTCCCTACTCCCCCCTCCAGTCCCACCCTTCCACCCTCCTCCACCTCAGCCCCACCATCCTCTTCCCTTCTTTTTTTTTTTAGTTTAAGGTATTTATTTTTCCCCCCAACAGCTCTCCCTTTCAGTCCAAATAATGGTTCTTTTTCTTATAACTATAAATACAATACAAAACAACAGAAATAAATAGGCCACGATTATAAGAGTTATATGGCTTAGCATACATTCCCAATGTCCAGTCCATATGTATTTGGCACCTGACTTTAACATTCTACTATCTAACCATCTCCATGAGTTTAAAGTTCTATATCTAACTCAGCTTTCATACTAACTTGCCTCATAATTTTAAAAATATCTTCTTAGATCCAGAACACCCTCTTGATTCCTAAACAACTCAAAATTTAACTATGAGACTCTAGCTATCTATTCTTCAACCACCTCAGAGACCTGAGAGGGATAAATATATCTGATTGTATAGGAAGTGCAGGGCCCTTTTTTAAATGGATTTTTTTTCATTTTGTTTTTATTTATGTACATTTGTGGTTTGACTGCATGTATACCTGTGTAAGGATATAAGATCCTCTGAAATAGGAATTTTAGACAGTTGTGAGCTGCCATGTGGGTGCTGGGAATTGAACCCAGGTCCTCTGGAAGAGCAGTCAGTAGCCTTAACCACTGAACCATCTCTCTGGCCCCCATTACTACTGTATCTAAATTTCACCTGGGTGATGATGGGGTCAGTTGGAAGTATATCCTTTTGATGTTAGATTTGAAAATATTTACAAATGAAGATTTCTTCTAATTTAATCTTGAGGATTCTTTAGAGAATCGTCCTAGCGAGGATACCCACTTTCCAGAAGAACCTAGATTAAAAAAGGAAGTTAGGTTTGGGTGCACATGGCATGGGAGACATGCAACAGAATAGGCCTAACAAAACAACCAAGAGTTTTTACTCAAATCAATAAGAGAACAGAGGTGTCGGTGAGAGCCAGCGGAAAAACTGGAATTGGCAGAGACTTAAAATATGAGTGGAGAAATCAAAGTGGGGATTGGCTAACTTAAGGAAAATATTCTCTAGACTAGAAAAAGAAACATATTTACATGATTCTGATG
Source organism: Lophiomys imhausi (assembly GCA_907164525.1). Classification (NCBI taxonomy): domain Eukaryota; kingdom Metazoa; phylum Chordata; class Mammalia; order Rodentia; family Muridae; genus Lophiomys; species Lophiomys imhausi. The sequence continues at coordinate 6,657,910 of CAJQZJ010032273.1, read as the reverse complement.
TTGACTGAAAAGATATTTTTCATGGCCAGCTGGTGTGTCTATGATAGGTTTGGGGCCAGTTGGATGAGGAATAAACAGACTGTATTACAATAACATGAAAAGGAGAGGTTAAATAGGACCAAAGTGAGGTGTGTCTAATAAATTATGTCAGTCATGGCAGAAATTAACCAAAGGAGCCTATAATACTTGTTTTTTCTTAATTCACTTAAAAAAAAAAAACCTGTTTTTCCTAACTGTGCATTGAAATCACCCTTTTGCAACTTCCAGGAGTCACATTCATTCAAGGACAGTCAGCTGGAATGACCATGTTGATTTCCCACAGTTTTTTTGTTTGTTTTGTTTTGTTTTGTTTTGTTTTACCTTTTACTGGCTGCACTTTAGATTATGCCATTTGCTCTGATTTTAGGCTTTTTTATAATGCGTGGAGAAATCACTTTCCTACCACTTAGTTCTCACAATCATCTGTTTTCATAGCTTTATTTAACTCATGACTGAAACATGATTAATTGTTCAGCATTAATCCCAGAAAGAAAAATATCACAAATCATCATCATCATCATCATCATCATCATCATCATTGTTAGTAGTAGTACAGTAGTAAGTAGTATTGCCAAAGTTATTCTTACAGTAGCTCTTAGGGCAGCAATTCCATTTGCTTTTCTGTCTTTTAGTCAGTGCTTGAGAACTCAAGAGAGTTTAGTGGGTGCTCACCTGACCTGTGAGTACATGTCTCAGGGAAAGATTTTCTAAGAAAGGAGCAAAGGCCAGAAGGTGGGAATACTAAACATTTCTTGACATACTCAAGAATACCAGGCACTTTATGGACAACTGAACATATTTTACCTCTATAAATATTTACAGCAATTTTATAAAGTCGAAACACGATGACATCATATGTGCATGCTGGTGGAAGAGTACAAGGACAATTACAGACAATAGTCCACGAATGTGTAACTGGAGTTTCTCAGTCCCCATTATCCTCCTGGAAGCCCACTGAAAATTAGGCTAATAAGATAAAGTTAAGTGATGATGATGATGATTACTACTAGTACTTCTATTACTGTTACTCGTGTAATAGAATTATGCTATTATACCTAGAAAGCATCACAGCTAACATTTATACCTTGTCTGTACCATTTATATCATACTTTAATTTGCCACAGATAGAAATAAATGTCCATTCAGTAACCACATTATTTCAATAAAAATACTGTCTTACTCATATGGAGATTACCTCATAAGCAAGCTGGTATAGAATACCTGCAAACACATGGGTTCCTGATGATTTCTCTAAGGAAAATAAATCATGGCAGAGGAATAGAGGGGGGGTTAAAAGATGGCTGTCATTTGGAGGATCATCAGGAAGACAGTTCCAAGGAGGTGGCACTTAACAGAGGCTTCATGAAAACAGGAGCAGGTATGATATGGTTTCCACAAGAGTGCATTCTGGGCACAATGAGTACAACTACAAATGTTTAAAATCAGATACAAGTACATAGGAGAGTGGATTATTTAGAATAACACTGTCATAAAGAAGCAAATGGATACTTAAGGACCAGCTGAGTAGAACCTACAGTGAAAAGTCACTAGACTTGTTGTGACTATAATGGAAATGCAGTGGAGGATTGAGTCAGGGTGAAGCCATTTATTTAAACTGCCACTTGTTCCCTCTGGAACACCTTTAGGTTACAGACTGGCCATAGGCTTAAGACTAGAAAACTACTTTATGCAATGCCAGTCTCCAGGTAGGACAGATAGCATGTACCAGGGAATAACCAGGATAAAGAGAAGGGATTTGAGATGCACTATATTTTCCGTGGTGGAACTAAGATGCTCACTATGGAGATAAGAGAGAAAAACCTTCATTTCTTCACTGTAAGAAACAAAGAGGGAAAGAAAAGACTGACTTAAAATGTGAAAATTTATGCCATGATTTCTCCATGATTGTCTCATTTTCCCATTCAGCTGTACAATGCTTTTCCAAGGACAATGAAATATATTCCTGGACCACATCAAAAAATTTTCAGAAACTGGGAAAAACTGAAATTGTTTATTTCTTGTATCATCAATGAACACCAGAAAGACTGGGATCCTGACGAGCCAAGAGACTTCATTGATGCTTTCCTGAAGGAAATGGGAAAGGTGAGGAAGATGCTACCTGTATCATCTTCTTACAGAGGAATTAGAAGTTTAATAGTTTGATGCTACTCCGGGCTACCACAGGCTTAGTGAATTAAAATAATAGAGCAGGTTATTTTCAGCTATAGTTCTACAAAGCAGAAGTACACATTAAAATTCCCCATATTTACAGTGTATTAACACTGTGTTATCCTCTTTAGAAGACTCTCTGGGAAGTCAATTTCGAGGGCTCCTCTGGCTTCTAGAAGACATCTAAATGTCTAAGTTTGTGGGGTTTAGTACAATCATTATTCTGTTCATTATTTCCCTCATCTTCCATAAGTAGTCTCTGGAAGTGAGGCAGCATAAAATGAATTTCTAAATTAGAATGAGAAGAAGAAAATATGTTACATGTGGATATAAATTTGAAGTGTTTGAAAGGAGAAGCATCATATCTAAATCAGTATCCTCAAGTGTGGGAGCAGTGGCCCCCTACTGAGATGTGTCTAGAGGATAAAAGAACCCCTTTATGTTCCTCCTGGGGTGAATCTAAGCAGTGTATTCCTCCAGTCCAGTACGAAAAATAATTGACAGGTATTTTATTTCCTCTTTCTTGGGTTATTTTTACATTACCTCCAATATGTTTCTAATTTGAAACACCTTCCTTGTTTAGGAAACCAGGGATTAGTTTTTAGAACTGTTTGTACATACTTATAGAGTTGTTGCTCTGAATATTTTGCTCCTTTAGAACTTAATAAATATTTCAATAATTGTATGAAATACTAAGTCCCAGAGAACTGAGAAGCACCCATAATAATTCTACTGTTTCACTTATGATCATGGTCCTTGGAGGAGTGACCCACATTTTGTAAATCCCTAATTTCCACTTAAAGAATTTTTTTGGCTTCTCTTATGGTTTATGTACTCCAGGTTAGACAACAGCTGCTTGGTTCCCTGCTGGCTTTATAGCCTGCAGAAAAACAGTCCAGGTGAGTTAAGAATGAAATTTGATTCAGCTCAACTTAATTAGCCATCCATCAGTGATTCAAACTTCTAGAGTCTGACACTAAGTCATTTATTTTAGCCATATTTGAGCACAGCACAATTTGGGAAAAAGTTTTCTGATGAGAATGAACTCATACCAGCAAATACAACAAAGCTTAAGATATGTTTACATTGAAATTCTTTAAAGGGTACAGCTGGCTTCTTTCACAAAGATGGGTACTGTTGACTCAGAGATAATGCTAAAGATTTAGGGCCTAGGGAGAATTGACTGAGGTAATATAATGACTGTAGGAGCCAGGACTGGCCTGGCCTGAGATAACATAGAAATCAGTAAGGCTGTGGCAAAGTACAAATGACAACTCTCATAGGGTTGGGTTTAATGGATTGAAAATCAAGGCTCACCATGAAGGATGAAAGGGTCTGTGATAAACACAATAAATTCAGTGAGATTCCACTGATGCCTGCCTGGCCCTACAGGTAGCAAAGGATCACCAGGTTGCACAGTAAGAGCACTCTCAGCATTCTGAGAAGTCAAATAAGCATGTCTGTTCTTCGAAAGGAAGGACAAGTGTGTGTGGTTAGCATCCCTGGCCTCGCCAGTGCTCATCTGTGTGCTCAAGAACCTCGTGCCCACCTCCACTGAGCTTGTAGGTGCTTCCTCAATCACCATGCCTGGACTGATCTCTCTTTTCAACTTTCCACCACTTCCCTATGACTCTGATCCTATTCTCCTTCTTTTATACTCTTGTGATTACATTGGGGCTACATAGCAACATAGCAACATTGTATCTTCTACTTTCAAAATCTTATATTAAGCACATTTACAAATATCTTTTTTGATGAATTAGATAATGTGCACATGTTTTACAGATTAGAATGTAGGTGTTTTAATTTTGTTTATATGGTCTTATTTTATCTACCTGAAATGAATAAACACAAGGTCAGTATTTAATATTTGTGGAGTGGCATCAATTCAAAAAAGAAAGGGAAAATTTGAGTGGTATTTGGGTTACAGCCCCCAAAACGCCAAAATATTACCTTTACATTCTGCATCCCCCCTCTGTTGTCTATATCTGAAGGACTGTACACAGAAAAAAATAGCAGTTAAACTTAAGAATTCTACTTTATTTTAAGTCATACCCAAAACCAGTTACCTAGAATACCTCAGTCTCTACTGCAGAACAAATGAAACACTGAAACGAATGCTAAAACTGACTCTTAAGGCTGAGATGATATTTTTACATTCTTCTTTCCACTTTTTACCACCATCCATCCTTTCATACAGCACACAGTAATATAGAAAAACTGAATGTTGTTGGGAGTTCAGTGGGCTGCTGGCTAAACTACACCATTGAGTCAACATTGCCATCTGTGGCTCATGGCATTTGAACATGACTCTTTTATTGAGCAGAATGTGAAGCTCTTCCATCTTCTCTTACTTCACCTGACTGGCATAGTACTCTATAAACACATTGTCTTCTCAGGGAAGATGATGCTAGCCAAGTGGAATTTGGGTATGGGTTATTAACATAAACAATATTGACAAATTTAGGTTTGTGGAAGGAGGATGAAAATAGTGGGATATGATAAATAATTGATGGAAACAGAGTTTTCAACTATAGAAATTAGTGCAGTGATGGTTTTGTGGAACATAGTGGAATTAACTTTGTTATTTCAGGTATTCACAAAAAGAAGTGGACTGTTGACTATTTGCTATGTGGTTTTAAAATTTCATAAAATTTAAAATGTGCTCCCAAGGAATGTGTCTTTTTCCCATTTTATAAAACATGGATTTGATTATACAGGACTCTGATGTGATTGAAAACTAGATAGTTATAGTCTCATAGTTACATTTTGAGTTGTTAAGGAATTAAGAGAGTCTTCTGGATCTAAGAAGATTTTTTTTTAAGGTGGTGAAGCAAGTTAGGATGGAAGTTGAGTTGGATATAGAACTTTAAGCTCATAGAGATGTATGAATAGTAGAATGTTAAAGTCAGTTGCCAAATATGTATGGACTGGACATTGGGAATGTATGCTAAGCCTTATAATTATCATAATTTCAGTCTAATTATTTTTGTTGTTTTGTATTGTATTTGTTGTTATAAGAGAAAGAGCCATTTGTTGGGCTGAAAGGGGGAGCTGTTGGGGGAAAAAGATATACCTTAAACTTAAAAAAAAAAGAAGCAGATGGGGGTTGAGGGTAAAGAGGGTGGGAGGGTGGGAGAGGAGGGGAAAGTAGAGAGAGGATTGTGATTGAGATGTAAGTTGAAGAAATAAAAGAGAAAAAATTGTAAAAAAATAAAATTAAAAAAAAAATTAATTAATTAATTAATTAAGAAAGAAAGAAAGAAAGAAAGAAAGAAAGAAAAACAAAAACATGCATCTGAAGAACCAAAGTGCAAAGTGACTTCCCTAGGTAGTACTGCTAACATGTAATACTGTTGGACCCTAAGTCAGTCAGAGGCACATTCTTTTTCTACTCTAATGGCTTCTCAGAATTTACAAGTGTAAGAACTTGGTAGTCTTGGTTTGCATTCACCTGAGTGCTGGAAGCTTTATTAGCACTTGGGAAAAGAGCTCATTTGTAACACCTCTGTTTCCTTGTGGAGTGTTTTTCCCTGCAGTTGTTTCCTTCTAACTTCACTTCCCAGAGTAAAGACCTTGTATGTAAAGACAAACAAAGCATTCTGAATAAATAGTACACAATATCTTTTCTAGTACCCAGACAAGACTACTACGAGTTTCAATGAAGAAAACCTCATCTGCAGCACTCTGGACCTCTTCTTTGCTGGCACAGAGACAACATCCACGACACTGCGCTGGGCTCTGCTCTACATGGCCCTTTACCCAGAATTCCAAGGTGAGCGTGTGGTTTGACCTGAACAAGGTTGAGTGATGTATCTGGAAACTGTGTCTCACATAGCACCACAAGATGGCAATTGTGGTGTGGGAAAAATTGGAACAGCTGTGATGCAATGTGAACTTAGGAATAGACACATCCTGCAGATGTTTTGTGAGGACCATGATGGCCTAATGTAAGCCATTGCAGATGCTTTTACCTTAAAAACTTGAAGTATAGGTGGAAACAGAGAAATCAAGTGGCACAGTGGTAGGTTCCAGGTACAAGTAGCATTACAACATGAGGATCCACTTATGCCTTCCTTCCTTTTTAGCTATGCATTGGCATTTTCCCCTGAATACTGTGCAAACTCCTTAGCTTGGTATCAGACATCCTGTGCTGTCACCTCTCTGACTTCCAGCTTGAGCCACTCTTCATATGGTCTTACTACATTCCATGTCCTCTATTGGCACTGCACTTATTCTTGCCTCAATTCCAAAACATCTCGTCTGCTCTCTACCGTAATGCAGTGATGTAAGTCCTTCCGCATCTAGAAAAATCATCTCAGGTACTACCTCCTTAAGATAAGCACTGGTGGTACCATAAATGTTAAACACACAGTATTTTCTTTCAAAAGGAGAGATGCGTAACCTGTTTTCCACCCAGAAGACTGGGAGCAGACATAGTTTACAGCCCAGTGACATTTACCCTACTTATGTAGTCAAGCTACATCCGATCCTCCCCCATACCCTTAACTTAAGCATGTTTTTCTTAGTTAATCTATAGAAATTATTTTTATGGAAGATCTCACATGACCTGTACAAATGGTCACTTGTACTGTACAAACACTTTCAATGTAGTCATGTTTTGTGTTTGTTTGGTTTTTTTTGGTTTGGGAGGGTGTATTTTTGTTTTGTTTTTATGTGTGTCTGTGTGAGTGTGATGCGTGTGAGAGAGTGTGTGTGTGTGTGTGTGTGTGTGTGTGTGTGTGTGTACATGACATTGAGTAAAATGAAAGCTGAGTTAGATATAGAACTTTAAACTCATGGAGATGGTTAGGTAGTAGAATGTTAAAGTCAGGTGCCAAATACATATGGACTGGACATTGGCAATGTATGCTAAGCCATATAACTCTTATAATCGTGGCCTATTTATTTCTGTTGTTTTGTATTGTATTTATAGTTATAAGAAAAAGAACCATTATTTGGTCTGAAAGGGAGAGCTGTTGGGGGGAAAATAAATACCTTAAACTAAAAAAAAAAAAAGAAGGGAAGAGGATGGGGGGGTTGAGGGGGAGGAGGGTGCAAGGGTGGGACTGGAGGGGGGAGTAGGGAGGGGATTGTGATTGAGATGTAACTTGAAAAAAAAAATAAATTATTAAAAAAAAAATATCCCCAGGAAACCTTTTGCAAATTGTGCTGAGCTTAAATATTCCTAAAATAAATTATTATAGGTCAGACTCTTGAAGTTTGAACCAACCTGAGCTACTGAGCCATATTGAACCAAACTACTTTTTTATCTCCCACCAATCCACACTCCACTGGCCCTGGTGTTCAGAGATGCTCCCTACCCACCCATTGACACTGCTGCCACCAGTGTCCCAGTATGCCTCCATTGCTTTGGTTTGCACATTGATTTTGTCTCTCCACTGTTTGAGGGAGAGTGGCCCATTCCATTCCCTTTCTTCATCCTAGTTTTAGAATATTTAAGCAGATGAGGATAGAAATACTTTTCATTTCATGAGACTTTTTTTTCAAATTGAGACTAACAATTCATTTATGCAAAATAACACTTATTTAGTAATTTTAGTATAGCACTTGCTGAAATATGAAGATGGGATATAAAACTTAATGGATACTCCCGTTTTCTCTCAGAGAAAGTACAGGCTGAGATTGACAGAGTGATTGGCCATGAGAGGCAGGTGAGCTTGGCCGACCGAGACTCCATGCCCTACACCAATGCTGTCATCCACGAGGTGCAGAGGATGGGCAACATCATCCCCTTGAATGTTCCCAGGGAAGTGGCAGTTGACACCAAGTTATCTGGGTTCCACCTGCCAAAGGTAACTATGCAATTCCAGTTTCAAATACCCCAGTATATCTTTGAAATCATCTGCAGAACCTAAGCTATAAAGGTGGTGAATATTCAGGTCCAGAGAAATGATTTAAATGGAGAAACAGACATCTGATAAAACCCTTTATGTATCTAAATGGTTACTCGAACATATTGTTGGGAGTTGTTATGGAAGATTCTTTGATCAAACATATTTAGACAAAACCTAGCTTCATTTTCCTTGAACAATTTCCTTATCATCCTGTGATAATGTGAGCACCTAGATGGCATAAATTCTCTGTCAGACTTTGTCCATTTGGACAGGTTTTGGTGTTAGTAACCTGTCATGCTGAGTTTAGGAAATTCTTCACAATCCTCAAAAGATGTAAAACACACATGAGGCATATGAACCAACCCCAAAGTGAGACTAATGTTTCTAACACTTTCCTCATGGGCATATTTCCAGCTTTTACTTATACCCAAAATAACACAGAAAAGCCAGTCTGATGTGAAATGTTAATTATAAGAAAGAGAGAGGGGGGAGCAATACTTATTAAGCAATCAAAATGTTCTGTAGATTTTATTTCTTTCAAAAAATCTTCCTAATTTTTCAGAGCAACAATCAGCCTACATTTTCTCATTTGGAAAGTTCAGGTTTAGGAAAATTGAGTTCACATAAGAGTTCTGTTCTATAAAGTAACAAGAGATAGGATCCAGAACCAAACCTGTTCCAAAAGATTCATACTGTCCCATGATCCATCCACAATATTTACTGTATTTGGCATTGAAGGATCTCATTTCCATTTCACTCCATATGTCCCTGTTCAACTCCACTTACACAGACTGAATGCTGATGATACTACCATCCATCCATCCTGGCCACTAGCATTTGCTCTTTATAACATATAATTGAAGCTCCCTTCCTGGCTGTCTACTGACTAGTCATTTAGAACGTAGATTAATTATCTAAGATCCTAAAATGTATTTTTCTTGAAGACATTCTCCAGCATCAGACCCAGAAAAGCTTCTCTACCCATTACTGCACACACAGTCACCTTCTCTTTAAAATCAGAGAAGTAGCCACCTTATTTACTGGTCCTTTTTTCACTGAAAAACTCATAGCTGGAAATTGAATTCTGGATTATCCAGGTGCTGTTTGCATTTCTCCAATAAATTTCCTTAACTCTAGTCATCAAGTGAAACTCCTCCAACAGACTTTAGGCATCAGATCTATCACATGTCCTGGGGGTTAAGAAATCTAAATGGCTATGTGCAACAGAGGCTGGAAGCTACGGCCTTTATAGCCGAAAGGCCTGGTTCCAATAATGACTTCTGAAACTATGAGAGCATACTAGATAACCATTCATAGTTTCAGTTTCTTTACTCAAACCACTTCATAGGATCCAAATGAAAATAAAATAAGATTAGGTATGCAGGGTATAATACTTAGATAAATCAAGCCAGTTCTAGGAGGAGAAATAGAACATGGAATATCTGCTCATAAGTCATAAAGACTTCCCAGGAGGAAACATTGGTTCTCTGTGGATGATGACAATGTGGAATGAGGATCAGGACAAACCTCATAAGTGGTTGTTTGAGTCTAAGAGAACAGGATAGAAGGCTGAACTTGGAAAGGAGGAGATAGAAGATAGGAGATAAAGAATGGCCCAGGCTTCCCAGGGAAAGAACAGCATGAGAGAAAGGCTCATGACAGTGATCATAGATGTATCAACCTAGACAGGAGTGCCTTCTGATGCATCCATGTATCTTTTATTAACTGTGATGCGACTCTGTGTTCTCCTGAACACTACATGGAAGAGAAGAGTGAAGAGGTTATGTTTCCATGGACCTGATGATTATGGATTATGAACAGCGAGGCTCCATATCTTCCTTTGGATGTTTACAGGGCAATTCCCTAGACACACACACACACACACACACACACACACACACACACACACACACA